>DVQO01000881.1:0-12527 GCA_018231785.1 Danaus gilippus | reverse complement strand
GTTATATATATTATAGATTTGTTTTTATGTAGAGTAACTTTTATTATTTTATATAACAGAGTAATATTTGATTATAATTAATATGAACTTGCAGTGTGTGAGGAAATAAGTTTTCAAACGAAGTTATAGAATTCATTTAAAATGTCAACATTGCTATTCAAAGCAAATAGGCACTTAGATCGTTAAGTAAAGGACACAAAGTGGCCTAAAGTTGATATATTTTTTAACTGGCAAAGTAAAAATTTTGTTCTCTTATAAATCGGAATCAGATTTTAAATTTTCAGTTATAAAGCAACAAACAAAAGAGATGCTCGGAGATATTTATTTTATTATAACGAAATACACAATATACAATATATAATTTTACGATACATAAAATTTTTAATCTTACCTACGTTACAAATTTGGTGATTCATAATCTTTTCTAAATTATTCGTGAAAACACTAAACTTATTACTTATGAAGTTTGAATGAAGTGTAGGTAAGTAAGTATATTAAAAGACATCAATGTTAGTCCACGTGCTTATTGGGTTGATATTCTTTCTTCACATCGAACCCTTTATTTAATCTTACCGTATTATTGAATCCGTCGATAACGAATGACAAAAGAGTTGCCATAATCGTATTATGAACAAAAAAGTGTTAAACGAAATCATATATTGTTTTTAAGTAGGTTAAAAATGTTGAGTTACAATGACACCTTTTTATAAAGTAAGTTGTTTTGTTAGTATAAAAACATTTTTCTATTAATAATAAACTGACTTTACTTATAATGTGTGCGTTCCATATCTTTTTAATATCGTGATATGTGAATATCGTTAATGTACTAAATAAATATATATAGATGTATAATTGTCTTAAATAATAGCTTTGTATATTCTGTATAGATGTTTTTATTAATAAGATTCTCCAAATAAAGTTTTTTGTGTGTATGTCAATGGCGTTATGATTAATTAACTTGTTTTAAAATATTCAATTCCAAGTATTGTATTGTAGAAGTTATTACTGTGAACTTTAACTGTATGGGATTAACTATTAAATGTCTCAATCATTCATCATTCGATAAACAATTCTTTGTCGACAATTTTCTCTGAAATTAAACAATTGACAAACATGGAATGCCGATTTATTTTTTAAATTTCATTTAAATTACAAACTGAATATCATATTTATTTTAATAATATTTCTAGTATTTAAAAGTTTAACTTCCGTGAAAGAAATGCATACAGAATCACCCTACCAAATAATCAACTTGGCGTCCATTTTTACGCGTAATGAACTTTTAAACATTGTATATAAAATATTTTTTTTGTATAAGTATAGGTTATAATTTCATTAAAGCTTTTCTCTTTTTCTATTATATTTCATATTCGAATTATTTTTCCATCCATTTCATGTTCTCACAGTCTACTGTCGTTTTTTTGTTAAGTTTTATTTTCTGTGAAGGTTTATAGGTTTGCCTGGCTGTATGCTAATCATGTGTCATTATTACCTGTGGGTATGCACGGACTTTTCTATGGCATTATTCCAGGCGAAGTCATGATGCTTAAGAACTTAATGCATTTCCTCTTAACGTTTGTTTTAGGTGTGATCTAGGTAGGTAAGGACAAAATATTCTGTTTGTGTACAATTTTATTATTATTTTTTGTTTGTCGTGGTCTTGTACAATTTTTATATTTTTTATAGTGTTAGTTTCTATGATAATTAAGGAATATTGATTTCATTTATTCACTTTTTTATAAGATGTACTTAGATACTTAACACTATTGAATTCTTTCTTATTGGAAATATTGAAAGTATAATAATAAATTAATTTCATTCAAATTTTGTTTTATCTTAATGTTATGTATGATTAAAATAATTCATATTACGTATATTTAAGAACTTTTTTGTGTAATTGACAAAGATTTTTATGATTGCTATATGGCAATTTTGGTAAAAGACAGGTTTTTATTTATGTAGGTATACATACCTACTGTAAAACAAAACACACTTAATATATTGTTTTATTTTTTAATTAACTGATTATATGTTCTCATGTAGGTAGTTTATTTGTTAACAAATTAATTGTGAAGGCAATTTATACTTTTAATGTAATGATTATAATTGTTGGTGTATAAAAGACAGACTGTCTTTACTCCACACAGTACTCAAGATTATAATTAATATAACAAATAAAAACGTTGACATTGGCTAAATATTCCACGATTTCAATGCGAATGAAGCCTCAGTTGGAATAAAACTGATGAAAAGAATACAGGAATAGATGCAAAATGAAGTTATAATTTCATATTTAAACCTTATCAATGTTTCAAAATGATTTACAGATAATTAATAATTATTGTCAATATTTTGTGATATCACAAAAAAAAAAAAGAATTTAAATTGTTTAGTTTGAATTTCAAACAATAGAAAAATTTGAATGGTCTATCACTTATACCATAATTTTAATATAATCTGTATTCAATAAATACATGTTTATAGTCTGTGGATTTTTCTTTATTTTTTTACATTCAAATATTACGTCATCAATAACAAATAAAACACAACATGGCTGTAACAACTTCGTTTTATTGTCATATTTTATTATAATATGATAATTATAATAATAAAAACTTAACTATATATTCTTTTACATAACACATCCGAAATCTTGAATGAATAGAAACTTTTGAATTTGCAGGCTTCTGTGACAAACGGGAAACTCGTTTTGAATTAATTTAGACTATATTGTAATATAATACTATGAAAACAAGTTTTATATTAATTTTCATTTAGCAATATGACAGTATTCAAAAACGTAAGTATTTTTAGCATTTGTTATATAAGGACATCTAGTAAAAATATATCTTAAACCGAAGTCAAGAAGAATTTTTCAAGAAGGAAACTACGTTTTTAAATTACAAGTCACTGAATAGTATTATAATAATTGAAAAATAATTTTCACCAGGGTCGTATCATATTTTAAAAAAGGCAAAACTAGTCAAAGGCGTTTTAATAAAAAAAAACCATTATTGTCAATTTGCCGCCATAACAGCTTACTACAACTTCTAAATTTAAAAATATTTTTTTTTATTATCTGTTCGTATGTCAAGTCAGAAAAAAGGCTGTATATAAAATTACGATCACATTTAACAATGACCCCGGTTTTCATTCAAGATTATAAATTAATATAAAAAGCAAATAGATAACAATAATTTCATATATTATTGTCCACACAGCTTACGGCTACTGAAAAAAAAACTTATCACAGACAAACAAAATATATTAGAAATATCTTAAAACTAGATTATAGACACCTAATTTTAATTAAGAGTACTTAACTTTTTGGAAAATTTTATACTTAATTGTATACAGATTTTGTTATATATATCTTGGAAACATATATATAATAAGTGAGGTCAAGTATTTACATATAGTTTTTTGTATCAATAACCAATAAGATAAATACGATTATTTAATTTTCAACTACAGATAATAACTTCATGGTAAAGTCGAGTAGAATTCAAAGTTCATTATACAATGGTTTGGTATCTAATTGAAGTTATTTCATTATATTGTTCCTATATAAGAAATAATTTTAATAATTCTATTGACGCTAGTAGGATTTTTTTAATATAGTTTTTCTAATTGGCAGTATCTTTATTAAACATCCGATTGGACTATATGAGTACGAAAAATGTCTATTTTTATCCCACACGATTTAACAAAAAAGATGTTTTTCCGTAAGAATATTTGTAAACTTATATATAGAAGGACTATATTAATAGACTTTTCTAGGTACATAGATCAATAAGTTTGATAAACTATTAATTATTGTTATGAAATGCGGTGGGTTGTTCCTAATTATATACAAAAAAAGCAATCATAGTAGACAGTGATTTGAATTTAATATTATCTTTAACACTAAAAACTACGAAGGAATAGTCGTATATGTTCTATAAAAAATTGAAGCGTAATTAATCAATAGAGTTCTTTAATAGTCTAAATATTTTTAAACTACAATAAGCAGACGTAATAATTTTTGCAACAAATATTATAAGTGTAAAACATTAATTTCATTTTATGATAACTTTAACGAAAAACGTTTAACTAATACAACGTGAGAACTTAAAAATAACGTAATAAATAATAATGGTACCTAAAGGTGCCGAATAACAATCGCAAAGCTCTTATGTAAGAACATAAAAGTTTGGTTAAGGAAATCGTACATATATAGAGCTTCAAAAAAATATTCAATGAACACAAATATATATATGTATTATAAAACAATAAAGCGTCCCTATTTGATAGCAAAAAAAATATTATTTAGAATGAGTCAATGATTGTCACAAATGATATCAACCAAGCATTGAATCGTGCGTATTTATATATAATAAACAGCAACATTAATTAAGACCTCACAGGCAAGACACATCGCATTGCGCTAAGCAGAATATATTCTACATATAATAAATTTTAATAGGAAAAATCGCCCAAAGAATTCGCTGTTTCTGCGCTACTTAGCAATGTGATATGTCCTTCCTTACCTACAAGCACTGGAGTCTACTGAAGTTCCAGTGAGTGCCCTATTATAGAAACGAATAAAAATAATTACAAAATAGTAACAGCTTATAACTAATAATAAATTAATAAGTGAATAGATAAATACCACAACCAGCCAGCATCGACGCCCGAAGAGAAACCGTGTCCAATCGTAAAGCCAGTCAACGAACGGGTCAAGATATGATGGTCGTTTATATTTCAGCGGGTTGAGGTTTCCGTGTGTGGGTCCTCATGTGTCTGGTGATCATGTCTCTGCGGCAGGCTGCGTACGGGCAGGCCGGGCAGCGGTAAGGTTTCTCGCCGGTGTGGGTGCGTTGGTGAGTGGCGAGATGGTCTGATCGAGAGAACACTTGACCGCAGGCCGAGCAAGAGTACGGCTTGACGCCGCTGTGCAGACGAGCGTGTCGCGTCAACATGTCCGAGCGGGCGAAACGTCGCCGGCATATCTCACACTCGTATGCGCGAGCCGTCTCCGGAGGTCGGTCCCTGTGACGCGAGGCCACGTGCTTGGCGAGGCGGTCGTGAACGGCGAAAGTCTGTCCGCACGTGCTACACATGTAGCCATTGGTGCTGGGCTCGTTGGAAACTTTAGGCGTCTCGGATTTCAAGGAGAGATCGAGAGGTGCGTCTTCTGACTTGGCCTCGTTGCAGTTGGAGTCGAGCATCAGCCAGCGAGGGTAGTGGTTGTTGTTGCGTATCTGAACGGCCAGCTTGTCTAGTAAACGCGAGAGCCGACGACGTTTGTGCATGTACTTAGGGTTGTGAGAAACTGCTGCTGTTTCCGCCATGCTAGCCGCGAAGCCGCTGCTGCCTTCTCCGAGCCCTGGCGGCCCTAGCGGTGCATGCCAACCTGGTGGAAAATGAACACAGTTTTATATAGAGAACCACAACGTAAATTTCAATTTTTCTTATATATATATAAAAACGTTCTATGTCAGTTCAGAGCAACACGTCTCTATGTAGCAATTAATACTACACGACTGGACATCCAACAACAGTCCTTAATGTTTGAGGGCAGGTGATGTTTTTTCTTTATTTACTGAACGAGATGACAAAACATAGGCAAATAGCGATAATGTATTGCACCTTTGATCCATCTGTTCGTTGAATGGGCTCGACCCTTATCCTTAAAGCCCGATTGGTACTGCGAAAATATTTTTAGACCAATGGGATCCCTTCAGCGGCGGTACAAAAGAAATCCCCCAAAGTTTGAGGTATGGATTTGAGTGCGATTATGTCTTTAAGGCGTTGCTAATAGAGTTTTTGTGATGTAGGACGAAGGGGTCGAAGAAATGTAAGTTGATCTGTTGCTATGAGGCAGGGCTTCAGCGACGGGTATGTTATATGGCAGTATTCGATGTTTACTTTCATATAGACATACTGTTTTGTATCATTAAAACAAACTAAGATTTACTAACGAAACATAGAACATAGGAAGTATAGTTAGTTAGAACAGAATTAATTCTTTATAAGTTCCAAAATTTGAAGGTTTTGTTTCGATCAACGTTCGTTCTGATGAAAGATTTAAGTCTATCAGAGTCGTTAAGACTTCTAGAGTAAGTTTAAGATCGAGATGCAAACCTCGACTTGTGATACCACGAGGTCAGGTTATGGTAAAACTAACAGTGATTGGTTTTACCCATAATAGTATATAATTTAATAGTTTGATCCATAATTTATTCAGTTATAAAAATAATTCTTTACCATACAAAATATTTAGTTTTAATACATCAACGTTCTAAAGTTATTTCGCGTATAGGTACCTAATCATTAGTTACTAATACGGGCATATTCTAGACAACATTGGAGCTTAAATTTGAAAGCAGTAGGTATTAGATATATCAAAGCAAACTATTCGGCTGTTTGTCGGTTAGTTAAAACTTATTACGAAACATAAACTGTGCACTTCAATACAGTGAATTTACTTGAATGTTGCACCTTGTTAGCGTATTTACAAATATCAGACACTTATATAGAGGAATATATAGGTTAAAATATTTAATTATTTATATATTTAAAACGAAGTTTTATTAGAAAAAATAAAAATAAAATTCAACGTACATATTTCACATCCAGTAAAACGGTATCGAAATCAATCACAATTCCTCAATCAGAACGTCAATAAATTTGTTATAATCGCATTGTCTTTAAACATATTTTTAACGAAGATGCACTAAGAACGAGATCCGATCCGTTGTACAGTGAACGGTGAGGTCGAGCCGGGCGTGAGACAACGAACCGGTCGTCTCCTCCCCGCACCAGAAACCGAATGGACATACGTTAATAAAGCTGGTGTTAACGCGGTACACGTCCATCTGCATGGACGCGTCGCGTACGACTGACAGCCGCCCTCATACCTGCAGATTGCCAAACAGAATGTCTTCGCGAAAACAGCGCCGCGGATGTCAAGGGGATTAGCGCGGTGGCTATGCGTATGCGCATGCGCATGGTTTCAGTGTGACCCGTAAACGTATGGCCTTCGTGTACCATGATCGTAATATATAATAGATTTACAGTTATTTTGTATTGGTGACAATTTTGATATTAAAAAGGTGTCAATTTTTCTAAAAAATTAATTTTCGAAAAGTATGTTTTTTGTCGAAGAAATAGGATAGAAACTAACGCGAAGTGATTTATTGCATTTTTCAAGTTTTTTTTTCATACTACTCAATATATAGTCAATAATATTAAAAATCTGTCTAATTATTATAATTAATATTTATATTGATTATTAATAAGTTTTAGTCACTTTAAAATATGTATAAAGATATCTAAAAATTTCCATAACAAATATAAGTTAGAATTTAATTTAAAGTCATGCGGCCGAGAGAAAAAATATTTTCTAAGAAACTTATAGTTCCGTAAGATTAAGTTAGAACTTCATTAAACATCTAAACATTCACTTAATATACCTACTCAAGACCCGGCTGTTAACGCTTGGATATGTTAGACGAAATACAAATTATTTAAATCAATTTCTATTAAATTAATCGCATCTTTTACGATGTATAAATTAAAATTTTTCACTGAAAATCTCTTCCGTATTAAATTTAAAATCATTCCGTATTAAATTTAAAAAAATAAAATGAATATAGAATCTCATTATAATATTTAAAAACTAATTCTATGAAAACAATTTCAAACAAAATGACATCATAGACGCGAAGCGAATAAAAAACTCACCTGACATATTCAAGCTTCTAATGTCAGATTTTTGAGAATCGAACAACGCTTGCATTTTTTTTTTTAAATTTTCAATACAGCCGATATCCAATACACAAACACGAGCTTGTAGCACTTATTCGAAAAAAAAAAAACTTTCAGCGGAACTTCCGATGTAGCACGCGCGATGTCCTCACAGCGAATGAGTGCCGTTATATGAAATCAGTGCTAGGGTAGAAAAATAATAAAAGCAAGTTTTATTATTGTGTAATACGCGATGAAGTTAAGAAGGGTCCGAAATCTACGCAGATGGAGGATCGTGAGAAATAAGGCGGTATAGCAACCCTATAGCTACAGCTGTCTTTGTTATAGTCGTGGGTGTCTTACCGCGTCTTGATAACACCCTGTAATCTATTTGAATATAAAAATTTTAAACTGTATAATGATCTATACATTATTATTATTCAATTGTATATATTTCTTTGATTATCTTTCTTTATAATTGTAACATTTTATGGTATTATAGATGTATATTTTTTAATTTTTATTTCTTTTAATGCAAACTCCTCATATAACTTAAATTTTAAGTATAACTATGTACATGTCTCTAAGCTAGTTTTTGAGCGTGGCTTTGCACTTATAATACCTATATTTACATGTTTTACTAGAATATTTTATTCTGGTTATTTTGGATACGGATTTTTTAGCGATTAATAAATTAACCACTATATCAGTATGTATTTAGATTATTTTATTTCCATTATTTTTACTGCATCAAACCTCATATTTTATTTATGTATTTAAGTTAAGATATGGCAAATCAATTTGTATGACGTAAAGAAAATGTATAATTTTCGGGTTGTAAATAATTTGTATTAAACCTTCTAAATCATTGAAACTCGAATTATAAGAATAATTATAATTATCTTTGTGGAAACATAATATATTGATAATTTGAAATTCAAAAGTAATCCTTATTAGTTACTGGAAACAAAACAGTGAAAAAAAATAATTAAAGAAATAAAATTTAAACTAAGTAGTTTTTTTTATAATTGCTTGCACTTCTTTATTTTACGAATTATTTTCTTAAGCCGAAGTAAAATGTTGTTGAAAAAAGTATTTTTTCTTTCAATGTAACATGACATTGGTGAAATTTATAAGGGAATGCCACTAATAAAAAAAAGAAGTATTTCTTAAGCGTGTATGGTTAGTTGGTTTCGAGATATGTTTTATGTTCTTCGTGTTATCCTGAACACTGATGATACTGGAACTACTTCTGAAAATAATGGCGAAAAATTGTAGACTTTAGTCCGTTTCATTGTAGGTAGGTAAATACAGAAGTCACTCTCTTATAATCCAATCTTACAAATAAGTAGAGTATAAGTGGACATTTTTGTAATCGTAAAATAATCGCCATTTGTTTAATGTGTATTTATATTCGCCATACAACATATATATATATATATATACTAAAATATACCTATGTCTATTTGTCTACTGGTTCTAGGTAATAGTGAAAATTGCGGACCAATTTTGACGGGTATTTCACTAGCCGATACTTAAAGTATTACTGTTTTTTATGTATAAACGTAATGATAATAAACAAACCCGGCCAGACGAACCCGCGGACACAACTGGTGTTAAATTCAAAATGTTATTAAATCATTTACAATATTTTACACGGTACACGTAAGCCGTTAATTGACTTTTTTATACATATGTATATGTATAATTAATATTTTTAAATATATATTAATTTATTTGAATATTATTTATTAAGTTAATGTCACATTAATGTCATTATTTTTTTTTAATTCTAAATATAAGACTTAATTTGACTTCTTATCTTTTAGTTTTTATTAAAAAGAATAAGTTTAAGTATCAATTGAGAATTTATAAAAGATAATTGTAGACGTGTTTTTTTTATTTTATTGAAGAAAAGGTTTTAAACCAACGGTAGGTCAAGTGTGATCCGGATTGGACGTATAAATACAAAAAGTTAAAAAAGCGATATACCTATGTACAAATTTGTTATATTTCAACATTAATTTTATTCTCTCTCTTCTTTTTCACACATCTCGTCTGTCCGTAATCACGGTTGCTTAAAGTAAATGAAACGTCGGGAATATGTAGTTTTTGATACTAAAAAAAATCGCATATTAATTTTATTTAAATTAACTTCATTACTCTTAAATCAATGTATTATGCTGTTAATAATTTTAAGCGCAATAAAAAGAATCACAAAAAAGAATCTCATACATATCATTTATCTAAAATAAATTTGTGTACTCGCCTTTGCCATCTTAATATTAAATAACTAAATACGTATGTCCGAATATGAAATTATTAAATAACTAAACACGTATGTCCGAATATGAAATTAATTTGTATTTCAGTAATTAAAATTAATACTTCGAATACCTTTCGCTCGAATATAATTTAATTTTTATGTGTAAATAATTCATATTTTCAATTATTATTAAACATAATCCGATTATACTAATCTATGAAAATTACATATAAATTTAAACGAAATGAGTTCATTGAAATTATTGTACAAATTTAATTCACCATTATATAACAAAAAGATAATATGAATTTAAATAATCGTTGCAAAATTTAATTTTCTATCTATAATTCGGATACTTGTTCTTTATGTTATTATGAACCTGCTATTAATTTTGGCGCCATTATGTATAATATTTTCAATGTTAAAAGTTAGCAATGGTTTACTATTAGGGAGCCGATGTCCCCTGGCGCGTTCAGGAATCTCACGGTGAGGTTTTGACACCTGGACGAATTGTGAGTGACGTTTCAAAATCGATTTAAAAAAATAAATGTCCATCACTAGCGTTGTAATAAAATTAATTATAGTTTGTTAATCGTTAATAAGTTTTTTTATCGATATTTCATACCGGTTCACTGTAACCTTATTGGTGATGATATAAAAGACTTTAAATATATATTATTATTAGTATGTTTTCTCTGTATTTGTCAACTAATATCTTAGTAGCCGTGAGAATCTTACCCCTACCGATTTGCGAATCGCCCTCCGCCTGCTAAAAGTGTGTCCTAGGCGTTAGGGGAAAGATTTCCCACGATTCACACCTGCATGTGCCCTCCGCCTTAGAGTAATAATACCTTGACTGGTC
The DNA here is from genome assembly GCA_018231785.1 of Danaus gilippus. NCBI lineage: Eukaryota > Metazoa > Arthropoda > Insecta > Lepidoptera > Nymphalidae > Danaus > Danaus gilippus. The sequence goes on along the minus strand of DVQO01000881.1, from coordinate 1,668 downwards.
AGATTTTACTGTTATTCATTCAACACGAGCAACTTTACCCTAAATTTATTATATTATCACCTATTAATATATATTTTTTATTTGTTTTCTATATTATTGTCGACGATTGTTTTTCTTTAAGAACTAATACGATTAAAGTCAAGGAAACTTTTATTTTATGAAACAACAGTAATTCCGTCTATTTTAATTTCCGTTTTGAGGAAATATTCACATTACAAATCGTAAAACCTTTTCAATAAAGCTTTAAGTGCTGTAATGAGTACCATAAGGCATAAGCCACCTCTTTGGTGTATATGACTTTTATTTTTTATAATAAGACAAAGGCTGCGGCTACGAATGCCAAAAATGATTCCAAAGATAACTAGCTCTATAAATAAATAAAAAAAGTTGTTTAAAGAAAATAAATAAAAAAAATATTATAAATAATACGATGTGTCCTAAAAAGTGCCTATAGTATGGATAGGAATGAAAATATATACTTATAAAACAGTGATTTTACAAACCTAAATATATACCTAATTCCGTTTTTACTATATATAAGAACAAAAAAAAATAGTGTATATATGTATATTTAATTAAAATACCTTATAATTTATATCAGATTAATGAAACTTCTACATTTAATCTGTATATTAAACGGTAAAATATAATCAGTTAAATTTTTAAAAGCTCATTTCATGAATATACATTTATCCGGTAAGCGTGGGAATAACACGGGACAGGTAAATATAAGCAATGTATCAATACTGAATGCTTATCAATTAAATTTAGATTGCAATACAGGTAGGCGACTTTATCTATTTGTTTACATATATCTTGTATGGACAGCATTGAACCACAGAAAAAATATTATAGCGGACTCTTTTAAGCGTTTGCTTCCTTGAAATAATTATATTTCAACTGGATTTATCCGTCTGAACAAATATTGTTTTTTTTTTTTTGGCGTTTAAAACAAAAGTCGTTTAAACTCAGCCGAACAGTGCAAGTAGGTTTTAATGATTTACATTTTTCATGCTTCTAGATTCTGTCAAAATAAACAGATAAAAAAATATAATAATTTGCTCATAAACAAAGCGCTCACATATCAATGTACGTATTAGCTTTTAACTCTTCTCAGGCGGATTTCGGACGCTCACAAAAGATCGCGATGATAAATTATGCCACACATAAAGCTGTGATTGTTATATGGATGTATTTATAATAATAATAATATAATTGGGGCTCTTGAGCCGTTATACGATTTTCTTTTCATTCTTCCCCCCGTCTTGCGTGGGGCTTAGAGGCGGGGGATCCTCGTGGCAATGTTCTCACGTGGAAATTTTTAAGTACGACTTACAGCTGCTCGTATTATTATTATCACTATTAATAATAATAATGTATAATCCTTATAGACTTAACACGTAAAATTACTTTAATTTGATAATCAGTGTTCGTAAATTCGTTATCTGTAGAACTGAATATTGGTTGGTAAAAATAACTCTTGTATTTTAGGAAGCTTTATTAAAAATGCAATATAAAACTAATATATTTACGAACGGAACAAGTTTTTGTGAAATATTCGTTTCATAACAACTCGAGAATAGACGGAAGTCGAATTAAAACTCAATATACCTGCCCCTGCTCAGTCATCTAGATATTCTATGATTGAAAGTATTGCCTGTTCAAAAA
>DVQO01000880.1:0-12528 GCA_018231785.1 Danaus gilippus | reverse complement strand
TATATATATATATAGAGTTATAGTCAGGCTCTCTAAAATAACATGGCCTTTATTTATCTCATGCGGAGGCCCATACCGCAGTTTTATATTTAGACCGAAGGGCACTGTTACAGAATTTAATATTTACCAAACACCTTACCGAGAACATTCTGCTATGCATTTTTCCCGATGAACCCATTATAGAACGTGCAACCTGCATACTTATAAGGTTATTTCCAATAACATTATTATCCATTGAACGCTATACTCAACCCAAAAAATATTGCTGGTATAAACCAAGTAATGGGCAGCTAGTGGATTGGGTATAGAAAAAAATACTTTATAGTGTGTCCAGCTTTAAATAAGAGTATTTTGGGGTAGCAAAAGATTTAAAGGCTTTCAAGTGCGAACCTAATAGACGTATATTGCATTGAGGTTCAATTTATGGTGGATTTTTCTTTTATTTTTACTACTTTTATTGTGAGGTGTTGTAGATCGTGTTTTTAGAAGATAAAGGGGATATAAGGTCTAAAACTGAAATATAAATTATGAAATTTAAATGCTGATGTTTAGTAATCATATAGAATATAGGTCTAATTGGTATATATTCAGCCATTTTCGCTAACTTAATTGGGTTTTAATATAATTACTATTTTTTTTATAAGTTATGGGATAAAAATATAATCCCCGCAAACCAAAATGACGTAAAAGTAGTTTAAAGCAACTCATTCTATTTTATAGCATTAATGACGCTATCACAGACGTAAAATTATAATCCCATTTCGTCCATGGTATAATAGTGCAAGAAATTATAATCAACCGTTCGCTGCACTTATACAACATTAAACTTAATAAGTCTGAGCGTCCGAAAACGTTGGAAACTGTATTTAACATTAAAAAGTGATTTGTCTGCTATGTGACGAGGCGCAACTATCATTTGTTTTAAGGATAAAGCTTCATCTGCAAGTGAGCACTTAGCGGACATGAAGAGTCATATAATTTTAAAAACGTACTATTATTAGCCTCTTTGTAAAAGTTTAAATATGGGTATGTTTATAAATATTTGGACAAATCCGAGGAGACAAATCCGAGAAACTAACGCATCTGTTCTTTTCGAAAATTCGTGAATGTATAGTATGAAAAATTAAATAAATATAGAAATTTAAATAAAAGGAAAAATAGTACAACATATACAATTTCTTGTTACTGTTTCATTTAAATCGTTGGAATGGAGCTGTATAAATGTTTATTTATACTTTAATCCAGTCTGTTTCAGACAAATATAATGTCGAGTAAATATGAAATGCTATGAGAACGCTTTATTAAGGTGTTCCGTACAATAATCATTGAAGAGAGTGTAATGCAGTTGTAAAATCAACTTTTATATAACTAAGAAATTCAAATCTTTTTTATCTTAATCTGTTAGTTGCACACAATTGTTGTCAAGTAAATAAAACTCTTTTCATATTTTGAGTTTAAGATTCAAAATGTTCTAATCTGAAAATGTTGAAGAAAGACTATAAAACTAAATTATATGTATAAATGCACAGCTAAATAGCAATAGCGGAGATTCGAACATAAAACGACAAGAAATTCGTTTACGAACTAACTCAATTTCGGCACAATGGGCCGCCACGCACGATCCTCGTTTAGCAAAGATTTACGCAAGAGATACATCTCATGAACCCTTTTTAAGTCTGTATCCTATTTCATTTGTACCAAAACGAAGTGATAACAAACTTCGAAACGTGTGCTATTTCATTGAATGCGATACTTGATCCACATTTGTTAAATTACAAAATGACTATTCTATTATTAATGTGCCTTCAGAATATTATGATTTAAGCATATTTTCTTCAATGAAAGTAAATGTTAAGGTAAAAGTCATTTAGCTTTATAGGTTAACTTTAATAATGAAGCTCGATAAAGTTTTCATATTTTAATTACTTATGTAATGACTACTCCTTGTACTATTCGATAATTTACTCAGGATTCTAATTTATTTGGTTGGCGATCTGGTCATAATTTGTTGTAAAAAACAATCCTATCTTATTTCAATAATTTAGCTTCAAAGTTTTGTTAAACTAAAGATAAATCCATTTTTTTTTCATTAAAGTTTTTGTAAATACTTTAACTATCGAAGATAAAATATTTTGACAGAACCATGCTGTAAATATTATTCTACATAAGAAAAATACTAGTTTCACGAATGTTAAGATACTAAAGCCTAGCTATGGTCAGTCACTACAGTTCGAACATGGACTGGGTCGACCAGGGAAACACCTTCTCACAGAAAATTGGCGTGAAGTAGCCTTAAACGGCTGTGTTTCGTCCGATGAGAGGGAGAGCCGATTGCCGTTTCTCTGTTCCCACCTTTTCCTGCCATTTCCTTTTTCTTAGCCCTCTCTTTCCCTCAACAATCAAAGTTGGTAGCGCATCCGCAACACTTTTGTTGCGGATGTCCATGGTCGACGATGACTACTGCCCATCAAGAAAGCCGTCTGCTCGTTTGCCCCTTTCCTATTAAAAAACAAATATGCCAGATTCCGTTTTTCTTAGTTTAAAGTAATACTTACATTTTTTGTCAGCTCAAGGAATGAAAAACACATGTCCATGTAGGTCAAATATACTTACAGTAAAATTCACAAAATCAATAAAATGTTTAAATAGTAGATTATACTTTAGTAATGGTTAGTTATATTAAGATTATCTAAAGTTCAATCTTGATATTATGTATCTCAAATGTTTTTGGAAAACTGTAAGATAAGGGTTGCATTTAATTTCATTGAAATACGGGGTGTCGTATTTCTTAAAAAAAGTTTTGGTTTTTGTAGAAACATTTGAGTTTATGTTAACATCCTCTTTTCCCTATAAAATATGATAGTTACATAATGAAATTTAAGACTTTCGCGAGTATTCATTTAAAATTAAACTAATTGTTTTTCGGATCACTATGCGTATTTCATTATTTTATATACTAAATACCTACTCCTAGCGTTTCGGTCACATCTCGTCCGCCTGATATCACTGTTCCTGCAAAGTAGATAATCGATTTCATAAACGTAAGAAGAACTTATAGAAAAACCTAAATAAAGGATGCTGCTAAATAAAAGTTGTCTACGGTTAGAATTATTTAAACACTTCTAAACGAATCGCTGTTCGTTACCTCAGTTCACTTCCACAAATGAAGCGTGAAGGTTCATTCATACGAAAGCATTCTTAGACGTGAGGTGTACTATTGTTTTATTATGGTTCTTATATATAAAGCAATAAGGAGATGAAATAATATGGAAATCTATGTATGTGTGTGTAAACGGTGATGCGAGTCACGTTCTAATCTACCACAGTTTGCTCGTTGTCGGAACTTGCTCTGAATACCCAAATATACAGCATTCCTACTGACGTAGAACAAATGTTCACTATATGCTAAAAGTTAAGCTTGAGAATGAAACGGAATGACTAACTAGCTAATGAAAATGACCCACTGTTTGTCAATGTCTTCGCAAGCTTATCTAAACTTGGAGATTACTTTAGATGTACACTTAAAAGTTGTAGCATGATGATATTTCCTATCACAATATAAATTTACCAAATACTAGTTTAAAAAAATATATGAACTAACATCATACGTTGATAGTCGATACGGCAACTAGCAATATGTATGGGAATTTATCAGTTTCTAAGCTTTCTAAACTCTAATAAGTCGTCAGACTTCAGTTGAATGTCCTTGAAATTAATTAAAACTACCCTTTGAAGGGTGAACAATTTACCAAAGCCATCGGCTGATCTTAAATCGCTTAGAAGGGTTTATTGAGTTATCTATCGCTTACTTGGTAATAATGTATGGGGTGTTTCAAGCCAGGGTCGAGTTTAGTACAATAGCTGGGTGCACTGAAGGGTTATAATTGCTTGGTAATGGCATAAGATAAATCGGACCGTTTGTTTTATATCCACTACCAATTGGAGTAGATTTGTCGATATTCAGTGTCATTGAAATAATACTTCTCATTGTTAGAGAAAACAATTGCCATATAATACTATTTTAATATAAGGATATGGCAAATAATTTTAAAATGTTCATCAAAATATAAAAATACCTTACATATTCCACAATATATGACTTATATTCGGACAAAGGGGGAAACATTCCAATGGTCAGAAATGTGACGCGTTTATATTATCCAATATAAGGGACAACGACACTCCGACAGGAGAAATAAAGATTGGAACCCCAAACCCTTACATGTAAAACCGTGGTGTTAAATTACTCTATGAATAAAAATTCAGCAATAGCTCTTAATAGCGGTTGAAATATGAATAGGTACATTTTTTGGGAGATAGAATTGCTTAGTTCCAGATAACGGTGAAATTTAAAATGAAACCATACCATTTAAAATCCAAAACTCATAAGCCTTAATTTTTTTGGTTTGTCATTTTGAACATTGTTCTTTTAACATTAAATTATATCAAATGTTGAATCTGGGTAATTATTTCACAATAATTACTTAAAAAAAAAATTTAATTTTAGATTTTGCAATAGTCTGACTTGAATTTGTTTTTTTTTACACCTACTTTCGATGTCAAAACTTCAAACGAATTTAAATAAAAAGATGTTTCGTAAATTATATAGGTTTATTAGAGATAACTACATTAATAAAATCACTATTTATATATTGAATTATCACGACTTAGAAGGCACACGCAAAACTAATAATAGATTAACTTCCTTGTCACGAAGTAATAAATAAAATATTTACTTTTTATTAATAACTGCTTAAGGGATATTATCGTTTATACAATTTACAATAAGAAGCTAAGTGCAACTCTTCTACAAATAAAACAATCTTCCTAATAAGGGATTTTTTAAGTACAAAATTGAAGAATTATTAAGTTAGCGTATTATTAAAATATAAAAGCGAGTGATTCATACTACTTAGAAGTTAAATATTTCAGTGGTGTCACATAACATTTGCTAAATTAGCATCGTTTAACTATTGACTCAGAACACTGTGAGTCACCAAAATCGGTCTCACTGATGTACACGATAAACTGTTTTCTATCCGTCCAACCGCACGATGTGTGTTGATGCTTTCCTCATTGTTTTTACCCGATGAATACTAATGAATTATATATGAGCTCACTTGTTTTTTTTTGGTTACAGGTTGTACTAGTTATGCTATGTTTATATAGACAATCACAATCACCTTAAAATAATAAAATTATGCAAACATCAAATTCATTTGTACTGTTTATTTTGTGTTGCTCTTTGAAAGTGAATTTCAAATACTAAAACTATTTATTCAATCCATTGAATACAACCTTCTAAATTCAAAGACGCAACCAAATGTAAGATACACGTATACCCTCGCTTCAATGCTAGCTCAATGGCTCCCAATCCGATTGAATATTGACAGGACAGATGGCGTTTTCGGCACATAATTAATTTCATTCCGTATTCAGGTCCTAGTGACCCATCGAAGCTATTTACATATTTGGACACCGTTTTGGCTCTGGCTGTGTTATCCATAACCTGTTTATGACTCAGGCTATTTCTGACCGACCCATATGAAATTGATATTTAGTCATACTCGTAGTTGCAAAGTTAAGTCTAATTTTTGGGAATGTCTTGGAGATTTTTGATATTTATTTTGATTACATACATATCTAATGTTATATTTTTTGGAGTCATTTTACTCAAATACATTTTTTAACCTCGTGAGAATCATATCTATGGCATAATATTTTGTCCTCACTAAGATAACTTTTCCATTGACAGATGTGAGCCAGAGCCAAATGAATGATTGCGCCAATTACGTTGAGCTGCTGGCAATAATTACAAGACCAAGACCGATGGCCCTTCAAGACGAACACTACCGAAGACCTGGTCATTAACTTGTTGGATTTTTTAATTTTTTTTTTTTACCTATTTATAATAATTTTAAATAGAAACTTTATCAACATGATATAATAATGAAATCTATAACTTTCGCGAGTATTTATTTAAATAAAACTCATATTTTCGGATCACTACGCGTATTTTATAATCTTGAACTGTATACTCCCGACGTTTCAATTACTTTACAGCAACCGTTATCAAGGGCAGACGTGCTCATTTCGTCTGTAGCTCAGAATGATAAAAAACGTATATTATGCCAAACAAAATTATTTGTTTTAAGATGACAATAGTTTTTTAGGAAACATTTATGTTTTGATATATTTGATACAAATTACCAATTTTAAAAGATCGGCAGCCAAAGAAACTGGAAAACTTGCCTCATGGAGTACCATAATATAATAATACCATAATAGCATTTCTTATTTAGGTAACGAACTAAAATATGAAAATATTTTCTAGCATTATAAGTAAAGTAAACATAAATATACTTAAAAGAATCAACTTGTATTATGATGTAAGTCCAAAATTAATCAAACTTTAGGGATGATATCCAGGGGTTTATTTATACATATATTGTCTACAAATAACTTGGTAACGTTTTCATATAGGACCATGTATTACTTACACAAATGTTTTCTTTATTAATTACCTTAGTTCCATCTGTTTAATTTAAGTTAATTTGTTGTTAGAGAAGTACAAAGTCATGACGGGTAGCCTTTCACAATTTAGTGTTATATCTTTTATATTTCTTATCATGTATCGATGAAACAAATTATTTTTAATGTCGTAGTATTAAATAAGAAGTACAACGTTGCTAAAATATAAAATTCCTTTATTTTTTTTTGTGACCACATCAAGTTTTACACATTCCGTTGAACGAACCACTGATTCAAGCTAAACGCTGAGCGAATTTTAATGCGTCAAGCCTTCAACGTCGGCATTTCTCAGAAGATCATCAATTTATACTTTTCTGTCTTAATATTTATAAATGTTAATACATAAAAAATATATAAATGTAAATAATATGACGCATCATTGTTTACTTTAAACAAACTTTGGACTAAAATTATTCGGATGATAATAAATTTTAGCAACTATAAGTTTAAAAATTGCATAGCAGGTTTCACTATAGTTTTAAAAGAACTTTATATGAAGTTCTCTATTTTACCTTTTAAATACACCTGCTATGAAAAATAATTCGCAAACTAACGCAACTATGAACACTTTGTGTATTTTTATTAATGGTTGTGTTGCTTATTTTCTTTCAAAATAAAAATAAAACACTGTTTTAAACGCCAATAATTAATTCTTGATGTATTTTTATGTTAATCTTTATGCCTTCATGGCATACCAACGAATCCAATAAATCTGAAATAAATTTACTGAGATCAATCGTAGAGTAAAACAAATTTATTTACATCAAACACGTGAATGTACACCGGCACAGATTAAACAAACATTATATCATTTAAAAAAACTTAGCCGACTTCAAACTTGATATTTAATTACGTTAAACAAAAATATTAAAATATTCTGCAAAGAACAGTCATGAGTAAAAAATAAACCATTCCGTATAATCATATTAAAATGCATTTAGCACGAAATTTAGGCAATTTACTAACAATTGATGCCTTTGAAAATAATGGTTTTCTTAATTACCTCGAGTACTTTTTCTTAAATCTATTGTATTTTGGAATTGTCAGTACATTCAATTGGTACTTTTTAAAGACAATATCCACCCGAAAGCACATGTATAAAAAATAAGAAAATTACAGAAAATTTTATATTTGAGGAATAATAGATTTATAATTCAGTTAGGTATTGAAACTGGTATTGATAAAGAAGCGATGCTTTCAACGCAGTCTACCTAAAACATTTGAATATATCCAAACGCTTGCGGCTCAGATCAAAAATATTATCCAATTATGATGGCCGCTGCTCTAAAGTGGGTCGGATTTAAATCATCTCTTTAATTGGATTCTAAAACTGTTCTACTGAAACTTGTTGTAGGCACTATTACGGAATTAAACAAAAGGATTTGATTAACATTTTTATATCGATAAACGTAGTTGTAAGAATATTTCGAATATATGTATTGATATTACGCTTTACGTTCAGCTTCGTGACGGCAAAGCAAATGTTTCAAGCCTGATGATCTTAGTCCCAGCTGCCGGACGTCCGGCACTCCGAAACTTATTAATTGCGTGCCCTAAGGTCTTTTAGCGTCTTCTCTTACTCTTGCCAATTTATAATGTGGTAATCTTGGCTTTCATACTTGCAATAATTTTACAGTTGAAGTGATGAGGTTGTTATGAAAACGATAACTTTCATAATAGCATATAGTAGTTATAAAACATATTAATGTCAGTTATTGAATCTGATTATTAAATAATATGCTTCACGGACAAGTCATATAACTAGGTTAAGTTGATTAAAGACACGTTGTTAAAATAAACCAATTACAGTTCGTATAGTCTAGGCTTTATAGATTTTTCAGTAGCATTATAAATGAAAGAATAATGTAAGCCCAAAGAAATTAAAAATTATCAGGTTTAATTTGTTAATTAAATACATCACAAAACAGATGGTATATTATCATTTCTTATTCATTATTATTTAGTGTAAAAATTTCCATTAACGAGCTAACTACTCAATGGTTAACAAACACATTATTTAGTTAACCGGTGTACGAACAAACACCATATAATTGACTGTTACACTGCTCATTGTTACAGAGCACGCGACGTTTGCTAATGACTCGTAATGTCATCATTGATATTATTTATCGGTTATAGTTAAAAAATGTATGTTAAAACTAGCATACCCAGATGTGTTAACTCGTTTATAGAATTATAATTCCAAAACATTGTTTTATTTGATTGTATTTTGTATTTTCATGTTTCAGAACTTATGACTGTCTCTTTTTTCTTACATGTCAACTATCAAAAGCAAAATTATCAACATACAATAGTTTGATAAGACAATAATTGGCGACTTTTTGGTAGGATGATGGATTCCTACTAAGCACTAACATAAGAATTTTACTTTAAAAGTAAATCAAGTAGACCGTGTCAATATAAGTATTTATTTTTTCAAATTAATAATAATTGGCATAACATTATTTCAGGCACACTGAAAAGCTTTATCTTCATAATTTAGCTCTAACTCATATAAGTCATAATAAATAAGACGCAGACAGTGCTCCAATAAAACTTTTAAAATAAATCTCCCGTATAGCACAAAACAAATTTTTCTCTCAACTAAATACATAATTCATACAAGATTCCTCGATAATCGAGAGAGCGCTACCGGTACAGTTTTCTTTATAAACGCCTCGAGCTAAGCAGATACTGTGCTCGGCAGAAATAATAGTACAACTTTTATCAGAGACAAGGGAATCGAATGGTTTTATCTAGAAAGTACTCTTTCAAATTGCAGTGGCTGTGTTAGTTTTTATCAGTTCGCCTCGGGCTAAGTCATAATCAATGAAAAGCGGCTACCGCATAATAGCTTAGACTTGTGGCCTCAAGTGAATTATCATTAAAAAAAATGTATCTAATGTATTTAAAAATATATGTATTTCTAGAGAAGAACATATATTTCGGATGAAATTATTTCAGCAGTCGAACAAATAATGCAATCGTAACCGAATAATTCCAGCAAAAACCGTTTAATTTCAACACACGTAACACTATCACGGCAGATGTCATATACACAAAACATTTTCCAGAGGAATTGGGTTATCACACTTTACAATGGACCGGGGCTAGCATCTGATAGGCGCTTTGCCAGAGTTACTTGGCTCAATGTACGAACGATTGTGGTTCAACATCCATTCGCTCTTGAAGATTCAACTACAGTTCTAGTGTCATGTAATAGTTCTGTTTTATATAAAAAATCTCAGATCTTTCTTAATCGTCTAAAATTAACTTATACCAATTTCATTATATCTTCTTTTATTTTATTTTTCCGTAGTTATATAATAATTATGATAATGATTACATAATATCTAAAACTAAATGAGGAGTGTATGAAATCTATTTACAATTAATTTTTATTAGTTTATCAAAATTTACGTACATTCTGCAATTTGACAAACTAAAATCAATTTCAATAATCATTTTTTCATATATTTAGTTAACCATCTCAAAAAGTGGTCGAATTTATAACTTATAAAAGCCTAGAGAAAGAAATATATTAAAATCTCTGAAGTAAAATAAAGCGATGTGAGTGCAAGCTATTAATAAAATATAAACTGCGTCAATACGTAAAACATTTTTTTTTTATATTCTTACTTCACAAACATTTGAAGTTAATGGTTTTTGGAAGGGTGCAATCTAACTATTTAAAATGTTTTATCTTCTTTGTTGTAAACGACTTATTTCAGGATTCTGATAAATCAATTATGACGAATGATTACTGACGAAGTTCTGATTGTAGAAGTTCGTTTCCCACTAGATAAAATAAGTAAGTAATAAAAATAGTCAAAATTAAATCAATGCAAAATAGTTGGCTGGCAAAAAAAAAACATAAAGAAATGCAACTTATTTAAAATGGTGGAGTTGCATCAAACAACAGCATAAGAAATGTAAAATGCAAAACGTGGAATTCAGTCATGTCTTTCAATGTAGACTATAGGAGAGTTATATTATAAGTAAAATATGTGTAATGGTAATCGATTTAGTTAAAATAACTTCTTTCTCTTCGAGACACCATACCCAAAACAGAAGTAATGTCATTGATTTAATATGAATTTTAAATTTAACGAAAAATACTAAGCTTTTTTTTAATACAAAGCTCTTTAAAATAAAGCTTTATATTGTCAACATAAACGAAGCTTTTTCTCATTTCAACATTCATTTGTTTTACCTGTGTGATTTTACCATACAGAAATAAGGTCTGACTTCAATTTCTTAGATTTTTTTTAAACCGACGAAAACACGGTTACTCCCTTTAATATTGTAAAAATGTATTTGTAACAGAATAGTCGTTTTATTAAAACTTATTCTATTTTTCATCTCATTTAAATAAAAGTAAAATTATGTTAATTATTTAAAGGTTTATGTGTTCCTGCGCGTTCCTTTGGAGCGATTTACATGACGTTTTCAATATTTTTTGTTGTATACTTTTCTCTTCGTTATATTTATATTAAAAGCATATTTTTAGCACAATACTAAATAATGGTTCAAGTTCAATTATAAAAATGTTGAATAAATTTTAAACATTGTTCGGAAACATTGTTTAAATTAATAGAACCAAAAATACATTCACAGGAAACTTTGGGAGTAAAACTTTAATTTTGAAATGCAAGCAACATTGTAGTTACAACATAATAATATGCATATACTTAGTTACTCTTAAAACTTTCTTTACAAATCGCATATCATCTCTGTAGTTTCCATACGCTGTGTTTTTGAATCATTTTCATATAAAACTGAATCCTTTCAGATTTACACGTATGTAGGTAGATACTTACAGTTAGAAAAGCGTCTGGCTCGACTCGCGTTATGGGGCCTCGAGTGGTGGATCGTTTACACTTGTTTACTTTACTTGCTTAATAATTTTGTGTCTTTCAGTATTCATCTTTTTATAATTATATATTTATTATATTTTTGCACCTATAATATCCAAATATAAAATTTGTAAAGAAATCAATAAAATTGTGTGTAAACAACGTATCCAGCTTTCTTATAAACCCAAAATCAAACAGTAAAACGTCAACATAAAACTATTGATAAGTTACATCAATATGAACACTAGTGTGAATATCAAAACATGTAACGAGTGTTATGATAATTGAAACCAGTAAGACTTCAAGCACTCTCTTCTCATAGAACACAACACTGGGACGTCACCTCACTCAGTGGCACTCAATAATGCATGCGCAGACTACGGCCTACGACCTGTTTCGCTCCCACACGACTAAAATGAACACCTAACAAATTTTTGTAACTTTTTTCGTAGTAAAAATGTTATTTTTCACGACCTCTTATTTCAATACAATTTACTTGTAGATGGTTCTAGACCAATGTAAATGAGTTTTTGCATATGTTTAATAAATTTCTGTCGAATGTGGGACTTCCTATTTCTTTATTGTTACAAATAAACTTGTATGCTTTCTAAATATATACCTTAAAGAAAACAAGTTTTCTTTATTTTGCAAAGGAAGGGAATACATTTTTGAAGATTATTTTTTTTTCGAGCCAATAGGATTTAAAAATGTTCCTTTCATTTATACTACAAAGTGAATAACTTTCATTAAAATTAGTTCCATCCACTTTATATAAAGCTGGTAATAACCGGTTTGAACGGCTTTTGAGTCGGGAATGCCTGGTTGCATACAACCTTGAACTTGTAGAGATTGCACCCTCACAGACTAGCCGTCTCAAGTGGTCTGAGGGGGGTTGTGTAAAAATTTTAAACTACCTAGTTCATCTTTATAATATTTTTACAGCTTTTTAAATTTAAAAAAAATATGACAATAATTCGACAAAATTTAATGAAATTATGAAACCATTAATCTTAATAGAAATATATTTGTTGTTCAAATTAAATCATATAATTCTTAAACTTATTGAACAAGTAGGAAAATAAGAATAGCGGATTTCTCCCCGAAAAAAAAAAAAAAAAAAAAAAAAAAAAAAAAAAAAAAA
>DVQO01000879.1:0-12537 GCA_018231785.1 Danaus gilippus | reverse complement strand
CAGCGACTTTTTCTGCGTTAGTTTCACAATTAGAAATGTTTAGCTGATCAAGCGAACTGTTTTGATTTAGAACAATTTTACCTCCTGATTTAAACCTACCTCCCCACAAATTTCCAGAAAAATCCGTACAGCCGTTCTTAAGTTACAAATAGTGTAACTAACACGACTTTCTTTTACATATATATGATTACGACATTTTATAGTAAATATATAAGAAAGTCTTGATATTAGTACTTGGTGCTCTGATAACAGTAAGGTATTTATATAAAATTTTAACTCCCGACACAAAAAAGGAATGTCGTAAGTTTGACACCGATGTCTCTATAAAAATAGGTTATACATACATGTGACATCGTTTTTTGCAATCAGATCGACCGATTTTTGTCATTGAAAGCTTCCATGCAGTAATTCGTAGCTACGTGTGGTTGATATCTTCCCAATAGTGTAGGTGTATCAGCTCCCCTTCAAAGTGATGTAAAGTATTTCTGGCAAACTCTACTCGATTAAATGCTTCGCACTTGCCAATGGCACAAGTCTGGCCACAATAAAGGCGTTAGTTTTGTTTGTGTAATTAAATTTACTTAATCATAAATACTACATAAAATATATCACTATTTCAACATAAATGGATATAATCGCAACATGACAGCAATCATCGTTTTTTTATTTAATAATATTGAGTATTTAACATTGCACTGACAGCACGAAGTACGCTCTGATACGTTTTTACGTTTAAATAACTTTAATAGACGACATTAATACTTAATTAAAGGTTATGTGTATCATAATTAATATATCACACTTAAGTGGAAAAATCAAGAGATTATTTTGTAATTTTCTCTAGAGATTTGAACTTTCATCGTCTAGACAAACAACCATTATAATTACGAGATGTTTTATTATAAATCTCCTTTTCAAATGACAAAGGTCACGACTACAACGTAAATTCAATTTATTTATAATTAAAAACTACAAAAACCTCAATTCATTTTGATGTTAAAGTTAAATTACAAGTATAAAAGAAAAGAGATCTCAGTTTTTGGGAGAAGTGGTCTTAATTAATTCCTTTCTAATCCTATAATTTCGGGAACGAGTAAAAAGTATTAAATTATTTATAAAAACGGTCTGGGATTATGCCATTTTATTTACAATAAGGTTTTGAGTAAACAAAGTTATCAATAGAATACATACAGTCTCCTGAGATTTATTTTATGATATAGTGTGAAACTACTGATTTTAAAATTTATACATATGGTTATTAAATCGAAAATGGATACAAAATCTTGAATTTCTTTCCAAAATAGCAAGCATTTATATTTAAAAAATAAAAGTGCTTATATTGACTCCAAAACTATATTTTTTTAAAACTATAAAATTTTTATAACAAAATGTCTGAGATAAAAATGGTCTTTCCATACAACATAATACATAAAAACTCACTACTTCCTAAACTACACATATGTATATATATATATATATATGTATATTAGTTAGAACTTTTCTTAATAACCTGTTATTATACAAGTCATTATTAATTGTTAAATTAAAATTTAAAATATTTTTATCTAATTAATAATAATTAAATTATAATAACAAAATAATAATACTTTCAAACGACCATTTTATTATTAAATAAATATTAATAACAACTAATACTACAAATAAAAAATAAATAAAACCAAATCCAAACGTCCTTTTTCCTCAAAGTATATAATGTAAAAAAATCTAACACCACAAAGAAAACAAACTGAGTTTGGAAGTTTTATTAGTTATTAAGACGATATTTTTTTAATACATAATTTTTTTTCATTTTATAGTTCATTCATGCAATCTAACTCTGTAGTTAAAATAAACCTTAATAACGCGAAATCATCCACCAGACCGAAACATTTATTTACACTTTAACGACTTACATCATGGAAGCCAATTTCGTGGTATTTGATAAATCGCTAAATTTCCGGCTTTTGAGAGGACACTAAATACATTTGAAAAAGGTCGCTACAACAATTACCTGTCGAAATGATACCCGTGTCAAAAATAACCGTTAACCCTTCAAATATATTGTAAGAATAGCTTTTAAAAGACTAAATTGGCCGGTGTATTTTATGCTTACACGTGTTCTGATACACCATGCTCTGAAAGGAATTCAGGGATATTTGAATCGAAGGCTGCATGAATATTCAAGAGTATACGTAGAGTTTACGTCTGTTTTGGACCCGATTTGGCTCCAAATACCCAAATATGATCCGAGCCTAAAGCCTACCCTGTGTCCCATTTATATATTGTTCTCAGCATCAATTGTATACTATCTTCGATCTCTTCCTCAAATATTCTATTATTTTACTAATAGTTAAATTATTATAATATTATATTCTTCAATTCTATTCAGAGTGATAATGCTTTTTATATCGTCTACAACACTATCAAAGCTCAGTCTAGACTTCTTTGAGTCTGTAAAGAGCGTTGAACACGCCATAAACCTATTATCAAGATCTGTTCCTTCAGAAATCTGAAAAGATTCAAATTGCTTACAAATTACTATGAAAAATGTTTTTCTATGGTCTTGTTTTGATAGTTAATAAATTTTGTCAAAACATAATGTATAGAAAAGTGCAGTTTAATATGACATATTTAAACTTCTAGTCAGTGGATTAAGTAATTATCGCGAAACAAAGACAGACAGGCAGAAAAATTATATTATTGTACATTAATAATTGCTCTCGTATTAATACTTCTTATGCCACCTTAAATTGTTTCGTGTTTATACAAACATATTATTTAACATATTATGTGGATAACCAATTTTTAAAATAGCTTCCAATTATTTTTAAATGCAAATCAATAGCCCAGAAAAATAGAATACTAACTCCCTAGACTACAGGCAATAAATACACGAACAAAAATAAGGGGCCTCGTTGTGTTCTAAAACTTTGTTTCTAAAATTGTGTGAAATAATTGATATAACCCTCTTTGTCGTTTTAAAGTATGTGTATTGTATAATTTCAAATATATTTATATTTTTCTTCCTGAATATTAATTAAAAACATAGATTTTAATCAAAATCCAACTTTTTGCCACCTACAAGTCATTATTCAAATTCATATTTTTTATTAGGAAAAGGGTACCTTTGTTTCCAAAAACACATTCTGTTACTATTACCTGGTGCTGATTTTTTTACGTAAAAGTGTTTTATTTTTATATATTTTATCCTAATAAATTAACTTAATTTTTTACTTAAAAAATTTGTCATTTGATACTCTCTTGTCGACAGTGAGCCAAAAAACTCCGCCTTCTTTGATAACTAATATTAAATTCAGTTGCAAGGTTTGATCCTGAATTGTTCCCAATTTTGTAAGAAAAATATTTTGTTCCTGAAAAGAGGTTTTGAAATTGATCTGATAATAAAAATTTATGTTATGACACTTTCTGAATTTTACGGCGTGTGTACTTTGGACATAGGTTGTAAAAGATGAAATATATGAGAGTAACAGTCACTCTAATTATATTTTCTAATACTGGCACTTATTTTTTAGAAATAATCAATGAATTTTAGTATAACTTATCCTTAAGAAGTTAAGAGTATAGTAAAAGTGTGTTGTAAAAGAATTACATTAACAATATATTTAATAAAATCACATTTAAAGTATAAAAAGATTTTTGGTTTTTAATGCAAAAATTAATTTGTCAATGCAGTAGTAAGTTAATCAACACTTAATTATTATCATTCCAAAAAAGTCCCGTTTTAAGACATATTTCCATGTATCATTTCCAATTAAATGACGATTTTCTCTAAAAATTATAGTTGTTTGTATAAAGTCGATTTTTTAATAACACCGATTTATGTTAAGCATTGTAAAAACAAAACACATATACGTCCTTCTCGTATCTGTTCATCGTCGACATAATTTAGCTTTACCCTTTATTTAATTTTAAATATACAGTTAATATATTATGCTTTGAATATGTTACAATATTATACTCGAAAATAGTTTGGAAGCAAAAATTTCAATTCTATCACAGGACATATCTTGCGTTTTAACTATTCCACAATTCTGTTATATTTTTTTTACATTCCAACTTTTAGCATTTCCAGCATATAAAAAATTACGTAGCTTCCTACATATTAAACCAGTTAATTATATAAAAGAGGCTACAAATACATCTCCTGCCATTAAAAACCTATAACAATAGAAGTTGATTGTATCCAAATTGAACGGTCAACGCAATTTCGACGAATGCTATCCCTTAATTGGAGTGATTTTCTCTACATAATATGCTTTATTTAAATTTTATCTTCATTGCAAATGTATGCTTGAAATGAAGCAACCATTTTAATTTACGAATATTATATTGCTGTATGCATACAAATTAATATATAAAATTTATTTATTTACTTTTGTTTAATATTTTAAATTCTCGAGAGATATTTTTAAGTCTATCTTAAATATTTTTCAATATATAACAATTTACATCAAATCTTGACTTCCAAATCGATAAATAATTATTTTTTGCAGCCACAAGTATAAATTTATTTTATGAATGAGCCACAACTATTTATAAGTTTTATATTATAACATGGAGAAATACACCACGTATTTCAAGTGAGAAATTAACAGCATACTAACACCAGCTAAAAATGGGAGTTGCTTTAATTTACCCTTGCTGAACTCAGAACTCTGTATATATATTTGGATATAACACAAATCTTTAAAAACATACTAAAAATTTAAGATAATTTTAGTACATGTAGTGCTTTGACATAGTCCCTCATATTTAATATATGCATGTTGTATATGCAAATTTAAAATTGAAGTAGTTTGCTTACGCTTATGATAAAACCGCATAATAATAACTTTAAAATATTTTCAACCTAGTTTACATTCAGTGGCAAAAAATAAGAAACCGTTTTTTTCAATAATATATATTTGTAAATCAAAGTAAGCTTAACCTACCATGTTCTTACTATATATAATTAAAAAAATCTTAATTTAAATAAATATTATCATACAACTTTGTGCTTTTTCTCTTTAAATAATATGAAAAAACTAACGTGACATTTTTATTCAAAGGATATGCTCGCCTACAAATTCTTCTAAAGGCAGACACTGGTGACTAGATGAATAAAACCTAGCCTTTGTTTACAAAGAAAAATTTCAAAGTGAAATCAAAATGGCATACACAGATAATAAAGCACACTCTACAAAACATTTCCACTATGGAAATCAGATAATTGGATTCTAGTTTATGTATATTTACAAACTTAACATTTCTACAAACTAAATACATAGATTACATAGTTCTCATCGATAAATTTTATCATCGTGAGGTGGCAAGCTTATAAAGTAAGGGGCTGGAGGTGGAGCTGCCATATAACGTACTGAACCAGGCCCAGATTGCATTTTATGAGGTAATGTTGCTGTAGACAATGATGGCGGGGGTAAAGTTGCTGCATATCCAGGCCAAGCTGCACCCCATAATTGAGCTGCCCCAGCTCCGGGACTATTCGCTAAAGGCCCTCCGCGATAAGATGTCGAAGTCATACGTAAACGCACAATGCATATAGCAACAATAAGAATAGCTATAAAAGCAACAACACCGCCTACTATCCCTATTATCAAATTATCATCATTATTAGAAGTGGCAATTCCAATAACAGGTGCTCCTTTAGGCTCCCCAGCTGCTTTTGGGCGCTCATGCGAGGGTGCCACTGACCAGATAATATCCGGCTCTGCTGACGTTTTATGCACAAGTCTTGGAGGTGATGTTGTTGAAATACTACTGGAAGAAGTAGCTGTAGTTCTCTTTCTAGAATCACATGAGAGCTCGTCGTCCCCTATTTCAACTATTAAATATCCTGATAAATGATCGGGTGAGTGACATCTCACACCTTGAATACCTACGGTAGGTAACCATCTCCTTAAAGCTCTGGCGTTACAATCACAACGTATTGGATTAGCATCTAGACCAAACATAGACAAATCTGCACGACGATCATCAAGAGCTACCAATAATTGTGGCTGCAGTGTTGTCAATGAACTACCACCTACATCGATTGTTATTTGTGATGAACGTGGCAGAGGAAACAATAGTGCTGGAGGCAAATTACTTATGGATGTATTACGGAATCGTACAGTGATTGAAGGTGATTTTAAACCTGCAAGTACCCCAGAGGAAATAGTCTTTAGTCTACTTCCTCTTAAACCCAATTCTTCAAGACGGGGATGTAATGTTGAATGCAATTGGTCTGGGCCAACATTAGTATCTTTTACTTCGACATCTAATTTTTCCATTGCCAATACATATTGTAGAGCTCCTTGAACATCGAAATAGCCCAATCTTGGATATCCATATGCACGAAGTTCTACGAGATTTGTTAGGGGTCTGAAAGCATTCTTTTCTATTTTGGTACATTTTTCTAGATTTTCCATATTTAAAAATCGAAGTGATACTAGCCCTTCAAAATTACCTTCCAACACCATTATTATGGGATTATTCGAAATGTTTAACTTTTGAAGATTTTTTAATTTAGGCCAGGATATAGAAAGAGAATTAGACACATCACCGATCTGATTATAGGAGAGATCTAAAGATTCAAGCATAGTGGTTCTTGCGAAGGTCTTTTCGGGTAATTTAGTAATATTGTTATGAGATAAATTTAATCGATATAAAAATGGCGTCTCCAATTGTTTAACATATTTTATGCCAGTGCCAGCTAGGTTTAATTCTCTTACTGTTTTTGGTTCTGTTAGGACATTATCTATTGTTTTCTCTGATAGTGGATTAAAGGAGAGATCAAGTTTCTTTATATTGACCATTACGCTATCTTCTGCGGGAATATCTACGATTTCATTATGGGATAAATCTACTGATGACACAAAGAAATATTGTTTTTGCAGCGCTTTTAATGGCGCATGTTCAAATAAATTGCGACTGAGTACTATTGACTCTAGCATATGGAGCCTTGATCTGTCGAATATATTATCTGGTAGTTCATATAGAAGATTTCCTGCTAAATTCAAGAGCTCTAATCTAATGAGACCCTCGAATAATCGATCACCTAAACGATCTATTCTATTGTAAGACAAATCTAAATGCTGAATCTGTGTTGAATTATGGAAAGCCATTTCGCTTATAGATTCGAGTTCATTTCTTGCTAGTAAGATCGTACGTAATTTAGGCAGACGAGCAAAATCTAATTCATCGACATTTTTCAAAACATTACCCGATAAGTCCACTTTTTCCAAATATTGCAGGGTACTAATAAGTTCTGCGGGGAAGAAATTGAACTGATTATTAGCAAGTAGTATTTCTCTTAATCTAGGATGAATCTTAAAAGAGGATGGGAATAAGTAGCTTAGCTGATTATCTGATACATCTAACACCTCCAAGCTCGTCCCAGTATTAAAGAATTCACCTTTGAATGCATTCAATTGATTTCCTTTCAGAGATAAATATTGTATTGACATGACATTTACAAAGGCAGGTGTTCTTATTGTTACTATGTTATTGTACGAAAGGTCAAGATGAGTTAGGTTCTTAAGATTCTTAAAAGTACCTTCCGATATTTCTTGTAACAAATTATGTGATAAATATATGTATTCCAAATTATGGGTCTTTGAAAACAAATTAACCGGCAATGCTTTCAGTCCAACATGGCTTATATCTACAGATAGAAGTCCTTCATTATAATCGAAAAGATTCTGTGGCAACACATTAATATGTAAATTATGACTCATATTAAGGTGCGTTAGACTTTTTATAGATTGGAATGCGTTAACTGGTATCTCTGATATTTGATTTCCTGATATATCTAAAAACCAAAGGTTCACAAATTTTAAATATTCTCCAGTAAATCCTAATATTCTGTTTTGGCTGAGAGACAAAAATTCGAGCGTAGTCTCTAGACCGCTGAATACGTCCGCTGTTATCGAATTTAAGAGATTTCCAGATAGATCTAAATGACGTATATATTTAAAATGTTCGAAAGCAGCCGGAGGCAATTCTCTGATAACGTTTCTCGATAGAACCAACGAATTTATGCCCTCGGAGACTGCCCGTAAAATATCGCTAGAGAGCGCTGTTACTCTATTAAATCCTAAATGAATAGACGTCAGACTAGGCAATCGAGACAATGCTGCTGCAGGAATAAGTAAAATGTTATTGTCTCTCAGTAACAATGTTTCTAAACTAGTAAGGCCATCGAAGGCATCGTCCTCAACCTGAAATATGATTAATAGAAATTATTACAAACATAATTACTAGTTACGGAATCTATTTTTCAATATACTTACAGTACGTAAAGAATTCACGCCAATATCAAGGTATTTCAATTCAGTTAAACCAACGAAAGTTCCTGGAGAGAGTTTTACTAAATTGTTTCTACTCAGATCCAAAACTACCAACGCTGATAGAGCGTTAAGATGACTGTGATCCATGTTCTGCAAATAATAAATATAAAATAAGTACAATTTGTTATATATTTTACATAAATTTAATTACTAACGAGCTTTACAAATTAGAAATATATACTCTAAAGTAAAATTCAATCTTTTTAAAGACCTTTAAACAGACATTTAATTAGTAATGATATTTTTAATTAAATATAATAATATATTAGATACACTTTATTAAAAGTGGATAATTTAATTAATGTAATAAGTTTAACTTAATAACTTAACTAATTTATATTTACCGTTATCATATTGCTAGACATATTTAAATGTTTTAAACCAGCGAACACTTTAAGTGCAACTGTCGGAAAATCGGCTATAAAGTTTTCTGATAAATCCAATTTCTCCAAGTTCTCAATTCCTTGAAATACGTCACTGTTGAATTTGGACAGTCTGTTCCGTCCAAGATCCAGACTCTCTAAACCTTTCAAGCCTATAAATGCTCCTCCTTCGATCGTAGATATCATGTTCCCGTGCAAATCTATTTCTTGTAACGACTTTTGAGATATGAAAGTTGCTTGTCGTATTATGCCTGAAGTGAAATATATATTTATTAAAATCAATAACAAATAAACATTATTAAGGTTGAGACGATATTTCACGAAATTAATCGTTATCTGGTATATGTAAATTAATTAAGTAACAAATAATTAGTATTCTAAATGAAAAATAACTTACCTATTCTATTTTCTCTGAGCGAAAGAACTTTTAATGACTGCGGCCCGTTGAGAGAAGAGGATGGGACGAAATTCATATTGTTACGGTCCAGGCGTAAAACCTGAAAGAATATTATATTATAAATTCAATTTTAAAAGGTGTTTTTAGAAATACAAAGATACTGTTTAAGTTTTTCTTTGAAGTCATCATATACTAACTTTAATACTGCGGTTTATATCAATAAAAATTCATCATTTTTCAAAAGTTTATTTTTATTTAGTTTATTAAGTTTATTCTTTATTGAAGTTTTTTTTTAAAAATGATAAAATCTTTATACCTTAAGCACATCGCAACCAATTAAGAGACCTTCTTCAAGGCCTCTTATATTATTTCCGCTTAGATCCAATTCTTCTAACGCTGGAAGATTGTGAAACTCGGCGGTCGAGAAGATTGGATTCAAATTGTCACCGAGGAGATTATCTTCTAAAACTACTTTGGTAATATTGCCTTTGATTCCCGCTAACAAACGGTCAGGCAATCGACGGAGACTGTTATGAGAAAAGTCCAGCTCTTTTAACGGGAGACCGTATGATGAGAAAATCTGCAATAATATTTTACAATATTAACTTTTATAATTATAAGAAAAATTTCTCCTCTTGGTTTTAGCATGATTTAAAAGTATTATTATAGATCCTATATTTGTTTATTTTTTTTTATTACAGACATTTGATACTTTTAAAGCAAAAGTACTATTTTTTGCTATTTATGAAAACAAAAGCAACAAAAACCCAGATCAAATTTTTTATCCAAATACATATATACTTAGTTTTAATTACTTTGAATTTATTTATTTAGTTCTTTAGAATTTCTTTAAAAAATGAAGGCATATTACTGCGTTGAAAGCCAAATTATTCACCATAGGCTCTGTTAATGCAGCTATATACAACAGTATTTTTTAAATTTAATACGCATCTGATAAAAGCGATCACCATAAAATTACGTAAAACCCTGTTTCCCAATATTCGATAAACGTATAAACCTCAAATCTATCTGTCGTTTATATAACACCTGAACGAACGATTCCACTTCGATGCACGTAATACGTCCCCAATACGAATGGGCGTATGGAAACGAAATAGGATATGAAAATTTTATAATACAAAAGAGCTGTACCCATTACGAGTAAATGTAAAACCAATTGTTTAACATTTAACTTACTATAATAATTTTACAAATCAAGTTATATACCATATACTAGAGATTTTGATAGTAGTTAATTGATTAATGATTTTTTAATTTCTAACTTGAGACTTCATATTAAATAAGAATTATGATTGAAGTAAACCAGGCCTTTTTTATGAGTTTTTAAAACAACAGTTAATAAAAAAAAACAATAATACATATTCAGAGTATTTAAATTGTCAGCCAAAAATGTAAAGTTACATGCAAGTGTTAAACTAACTATATCATAATTTATGGTTGTTAACAATTTAAACCTAAAATTGGTTTACCATCGACATTAATAACATTAACATATTTATATCATAAAACCACTCGCGACGGGCCATATTTATTATTAAAACACATTTGTAACATGTATTAATATTGTTGAAATAACTCATCGACGGGTTCCGTATATACGACACCGATGTTCTGTGGTAATCAGATCATGAATCGCGTGACATCTATGATAGAAATCTGATCACCGTTTCAGCGGATATTTCTTAATTATCAGTAGCGAAACCGTCAGTGTTACACGGAAGAAAGAGGAGGCTATGTAATATTGTATATACAGATTTTCATAAAATAATTTCTTATTTTCGGTGATTTATTTACAGTCAATTTAACAAAGTAAAATTTCTAACGTAAACCACTAATTAATAGGTAAATAAAAATTGCCTTCAATCATTTTTGTGTTTAGAGGAAATCGTTGAAGTCACATCGGATATAATCCAATTTGGCTCAAAATGCGAAGTCAATGAGCTGAAAGTTGAGTTAATTATCATTAAGTACTTTCTACTTTAGTTAACAAACCTGTGTTGGTAACGACTGTTGTCCAGCCCATCGTTGACTGAACGAAACTATGGGAGCGCCATAGGGAAGTGGTGGAAAGTCACCGGCGAATACCACGTGGTCACAGTTCATCAAAATTCGTAACTGCAAGGCTCTGTCGACTTGAACTCTGCATCGACAAGGGTACCGAAGGTCATCGTTCAACTCTGAACACGGCACCCATGGTTGCTGACTGATGACGTACGGCGTGAAGAGTAATAGAAGTAACCACATTGTGACCTAGAAGAAAAAAATTATATTATTAGCACTGATTCTCAACATATTCATAATATTACTGAAACATATTAATTTCATAGTTTGTATTATAATTTATGTAACATTTTACTCCTTGATATACCAAGGAGTATGTCAGTATGTATAAAATTGGATGTTAACTTTTACGCATTTTAATAACAACAAAATCTTATGGATATATCAATTTGCATTTTATTGTACGAAATTGCTATACTTATACGCTTTATGGGCCTTTGATGTCTTATCAAAGCAATTCAAACGAAATTCTACAAATCCTGAGTCAAAGGCAATTTATTCAAATTGATGAATAATATATTATTAAATTCATTTGCTGATTATAAAAATATTGACAAGGGAAATACTTAAATTATGTCATTGGGGGCCAGACAGGTAATTACATCTTTAATTGTATTGTTTATAAATTACTATCAATAATTACTTTTTAATTGTTTTTACTTAAAGCATTGCACATGTTGCTATCTCATTAAATAAAATGTATTAGTGAGAAGCTTAAACTAAATAAAGTTATGTAAAATACAGTGAAACATTTATCTGAGTCTTAAAAATAGCTTTTCTGGTATTTTATTAGCTGTTAAGTGAAATACATTTAACGATAAACTTAAAAATATTAATTCATTACAAATAACTAAAAAAATGTACTGTAAATGTCGGTGTAATTTTAAAAAGGAATGAGGTATTTGTATCACGTTCCCCTGATCGAAATGAAATTATTTCAATGTCAATTACAAATGAATACTCAAATAACATATTTATTTAAAATATTACAGTCTTTTCGATAACGCTCTTTGGGGAAACAAAAATTTTTTTATGCTAATGTAAATTATGTTTTTAAGTCATTCATTTTGAACACTTTTTTTATTCGACTAAAATTCTTTCAATTATTTAATATTTTGAATAATTGATAATTGAACTTAAAATTAAATAAATAATATTGAAATATTTCTTTACAGAAACAAGTAGCGTATAACGGGTAATACAGTAATGAAAATTCTTTTAAACTTCTGGGGCAAAATATTAAATGTTGAATTTAACGCTTTGTATAGTGTAATCATACCTTCCATGTGGCAAAAGGTTTCAAATAAAAATATAGATTTTGTTGTAT
>DVQO01000878.1:0-12537 GCA_018231785.1 Danaus gilippus | reverse complement strand
TTTTTATTTGTATTTATCTAGCGTAAAATTTTCTAAGTCCTCAGTAAGTATGAAAACATTTATTGATATTGTTTTTTCAAATAAACCATAATAAGACGAAACCTCTTAGTATTTATTTTAATATTAATAAGGAATTAAGTTGTAATATACTCTCAATAAACACTGTTTATCATTTTTACAACATAATAGACTATAGTTATGATGTTGATACAACGGTTTTATTTGAATGTTGACATGACAATTTTATAGCAACACAGCGCTTTATGCCAAAGATAGAACGGGAAAAATACTATTCGTAATAAAAGAAACGCTCAAAATTATAAGCAAAACTCTAAAATAATCAATATTACCCATAATTAGTGAATCTTTGTTATTGGTCGCCTGTGAATCATCCTTTCGGAGTATATTGATAAACATAACAGCTATCAGGCAAGTCAGGTGAAGATGCATTCAAATCAAATGATTGCTAGCAGTCGAGGGGATCAGTTGTCTCCCTGCACACTGAGCCACTAGCATCGTATTCATCGAAATTTAGTATTCAAAGATCATGACTGATTAGCTTGAAGATATTTTGGAAAACAATCTAGTCTTGACTCTTCCATTATAATAATACCCGATTATAAATAGCTTTGTCCAGATATTGTGAAAGACCAAAATGTTCAGTGGATCATATGAAAGAAGGCTGCTGCAGCAGTGCAGCCCTGTGAGCAGGAGACAGTCAGTGTTTGTCAGGCCTGAACCTATGGACAGATTTATTCCATGCAGATTGGAAAATAATTGGCGAACAAGTTTTCAAGGTACGTCCTAGTTTCATATTTGTTTATGATTATTGATTTAAAACACACAAAAGATATTATTAAACAGTAATACTGAATGAATACTATCAAATACTCAGTTATTTAATTATTTTGTTATTATTATATTCCTTTTATATGTTTTGTGTGTAAAATAGCTGAAATAGTTTTTAAGTTTCATGGAAGTAAACTATTTTATTTTAAAAAACACTTTCTATATGGATTTAGAGAAATTCAAGTCTTTTATATATAAATATTTTTCCTCATTTATTAATATAAAATATGCTTTTTCTATATATATAAACAAAGTAGAGAGCAATATTATATGGAATTTATTTTTTTTATGTCCCAAACTTTAATAGTTTTATTTCACATATAAAGATACATGCAAGCGTTACTTCTGTTCTTACACTTATAATATATGGATTGCCTAATTCACCCTGTCGAATATAGGTATAGTGTTTTGATCGGCAAAGTATTTATATGCAATATTTCCATCCTATACTATTTTAATTTAACATTACTTTAATAAAAAATATATTTATAATTAATGCATTCTACTAGAATAATTAATTTTAAACTAGTTGAATCTCGGTAATTATCGTTTAGTAGAAATATCAGTGGTAGATCCATAGAAGTATATTACAAGATAATATTATTTTAATTGGTACAAAATATGTCAATAGAAATTAAAATATAGTATGAATTTTAAAATTTTTCATATAAATATTATTTGCTACATTATACCATTCAATACCTACTAGTGACGGAATATGATACCCTAAGTATCATTTCAATGCCTTAAAAGTAATCCAATGTATTTGTAATATTAGGTATTGATTAAAAAACTTGTTTCAATATTAAATATTGCATAATGTTTTAGTTTTTCTTAATCTTACTAATATTCATAAGTAATTTTAACATTATTATTATATGTAATGATATGTATTTGGTTTAAATCATTAAAAATTTCTGGAATCATAATCTTGTTATTGAATATTGCTAGGCAATTAACAAATTAGGGTGATTAGAACCCTTTTTCTATACAAGTCAATAATTATTTTAATTACTTAATGACTTATATATAAATACATTATGAATTGGTATATAGATAACTTTTATTTACTATTTTGATGCAACAGAGAATAACAAAAATTAAATGAACTCAATATTGTAGTAATTATAATAATTACTAAAGTAATCTGTTACAAATTTTTTATTTGATTTAAAATTCCAAACTTTTATCAGAAATTAAATTTGTTTACTATATTTGTGTTAAATTTATGAATTATTTTTATGTTCAAAGATAATTTATATATATATATTTAAAATTTATTGCTTTGATTTATCCAAGTTCATGGGTAATTGTATAATGACTGATAAATATGACAATGATAATGTGACCTATTTATGTACCTTATCTTATTCAGCTATGTACTTATGAAAACCATTGTAGGGTCCAAGTTTTATTGGTACTTGTATTTTTCATAGGGTTCATTGTTTTGTATGAATATTGATTTTATATGCTCCACATTCAAAATGGTTAAATTTTTAAGTGTAGTAAGAAATTCATATTTTTAATTCTTAGTTTTGAGTTTTTGGAAGTTTATAAACATTTTTTCGGGAAGATTTCTTCGTAAAAACTTCATTAGATTTGACGTCGAGGCTTTCCATGAGACTTAGAAAGTATGCTTTTGCTTGTTCTTGCAATTTTCTTTAACTTTCTCAATCTGCAGCTATCGTACATCTGTCGTATGCGATATATTAAAAATAGTAACGAAATAGAAAAAACAAAATTCACTATAAAAATCAAAGTTTTATAAGAATACCTATTTTACAATTGTCGGGAAAAAATATTCCGCTTGGGTGGTTCTCGTTACAGACGGTAAATAAGAGCCGCATTTTCTTAATTAATACTTATGTGTACACGTATAATGTTCAAAATCATATAACACGTATGTAATGCTAAAATCATTGTAACCATTCAACTATAAACCATGTTTTTTCTAGGAAGGGTTATCAGTATATTATCATTTGATTTTGTAATAATAGCTTATACGAAATTATTAATACCCTACACAGTTTATGATGTAATCAAAAAGGTTTTCAATAAGAATTTAATAGCTAATTATTACTTTATTGCGTTGATCAAGAATTAAATGAAATAAGTTTTGCAATAGTCGTTCATGTGCAACGGATCGAGCTTGCTAGAGAGTAGAGAGCATAGGAAATTGTCTTAATCAAACCACTCAGACATTATCTTTAATAAATCGTTTATATATTGAAGTATTGGATGTTGACGGACAAATCACGATCGATGCTGGACAGATTTATGTTTTTTGTGTACCTTTCCTGGATTGCGAGAACTGTTACTTTATAACAAAAAAATACTAACAGTTTTTGGAAAGTTTGGGAACTTGACGATGATTAGGAAAATAATTTATTTTAAGAAATTAAAACGTACGAACGTTTATATTATTATTTCCTGTAACACACAAAAAAAAATGAAAACTAGAAAATAAATCTGATGTAAAGAGTAAAATAAATTACGATCAATAAAATAGTTTTTTTTAGTTCCGGCTCAGTTTGCTATATGTAGGTAGAAATCTGTAGACCGTGGATGGTGGCGAAAGGGCGACGCCCTAGGTATAAGAGAACCTAGCTCGCGCTATCTCAACCAAGACGAACATCTTTTAAAGGCCACTTCGTGCATCTAAACTATTAGCTTTATACTTTAACTGGAGTTTTTAATTAGCACTTAATTTTAAACCGTGTCTTTTATATTACAAAGCGGTGAATTATTGCAACTAAAATCTAATATGTTACATGAATTTTCTCTGCTTCTTTTGATTAAGTAAATTTTTATTCGTTAGTTACGGACGTCGGTAATGTAGGATACATTAATATGTTAATTAGAAGACAAGTAAGTAACCGAATCACGGGATTCAGGGTCAAATGCCAAAGTCAATTGTGTTTCAATTATATTATGCATGCTCGGACTAAAAATTAATTAAGTTATATATTAGTTGGCCATACATTTGCTTTCAATATTAAAGGAAGAAAATATAATAAGAATATTAAATTCATAATATTAACTGAGAAATACTTAAGATGCGTCTAACGAGATATATATTTTTTGCTTACGTTCTCTCTAAAGAGTGGGGTCCACACAAAGAGCCTTTTCATCTTCAAGTAATTAGCTAGTCAGTTTGCATTGCGACTATAAACAATATTTAAATAAAACATATCTACTGAAATGTAAATTTAAAAGTACATCTAATACGTTCATTTAAATGAGAACAAAGACAAAGACGTTTAGCATTTTAGTTCTTCGCTAGTAAAATACAAGCTGTGCCGGGGTGATTGAACGCTTTGGATCTTGGAGCTGGTAGCCATGTATCTTTACCGGCAAAGGGAAAATAATAGAGATCTGTTTCAATACACACAGCTTTTTATTGTTTTATTTATTAAACTATACTCGCTCATTTACGTTTATGAACCAATATTTTAGCGCCTCGTCATGAAATATGCGTCTTTGTTGCTTATACTTTTTAACGTCGTGGAAGAAAAAATGATTCTAAGAATTAATGAGATACTAAGAAGTAATGAGGTAACCGAGAATATGGTTTGACGAAACAATAAATTACTTGTATATAGTTTTTTAATTTTCATACGTTTAAATTTATATCGTATATTATTTTATTTAAACGCTAGTCAAAGGATAGTTATCGTTTTTAAATTAAAAAATTTCCACAACAACATAATCGATAGTATTATTAAATATTTTTTTAATATATAATTTAAAAAAATATTTCTGTTATCACGCCTTGAAAGTCGTAAATGCAATTTTAGATAGCTTTTGCAACCTGTCGTTTGATAGTGCAAAGGACAACACGTCCCAGTGACATTCAGTACAAATTAGTTGACTTTTGATAAGCCATAGTTATCAGACGATTGCCGTCGTAGTAGCGAGTTAAGTTGCGTATGATTTTATAGTAATAAAATTATCCAAGTTTCGAAGCCACCGATATAAATATCTGATATTTTTTAAGGACGCTCCGCGGAGTATTTAATGTGATTCGACTTTAACAACGTCACTGATTACGTTAAAATATTCTGTGTAAAATTTTACAAATACTTTGTTCTCAATTACATTCTTCGTATCTCAGCCGCGTCCATTTTTAGTTTGAATCAATATTGCACTTGTCAGTGATAATTTCTTCAGCTGTTTAAATGTATATTTTAGTGTGTGTGGGTCTGTGCATATTTGATAATGATAAATTAACACTTTCGATCAAATTTATTGATACTACAGATTCCTTTCGAAGAGTATTTAATGAAAATTCTTATATTTTTAACTTCTATCTTTCGTCTATCTTATTTAAAATTACTTTCTCAATACGCTATATATTATTTTATAATTAATTAAGTTTTACTTTATCACTGTAAAATAAATTCTTTGTCAGTTTTCATTAAAGTATATCAAACAATTTTTTGCTTGTTATAAACTAACGGACAGACTAAAATAATCAAGAACAGCATATATTATTGAGGTATATATCAAAAAAGACTAGTGAATTATTATTTATGCATATACGATTAGAGAAAACACGGTTCACTATTTGGCTGTCTGGATGCAAGAGAAAAAAAAATATAAAAATCTAAATTGATTCTAAATTCCAATGACCTGTTTTGTCAGCAACAAGACTGTTAGTCATTGCGAAATGCTGTCTTTATAGCTTATAAACTAATCTTTTATATATCTACCATCGAAGGTTTGTGTATTTAACACTGCCATGGGGTATTGAGGCCAACTTAGGGCTACCGTGGCTTCACCTATGTCGAGAGCCTTCAACTCATTATCAGATGTGAGAATGATGTCATAAAACCATTATGGTATATTTACTTAACACTTAAACTTTCGATACATGAGGCCCATGGTTGCTTCACGCCCGTCAAAAGTCAATATTGTACATCCGAAGGTTACATCTTCTTGACAGTTAGAATATATACTACTGTAAACATACATCTACTATGCAAGGCATTTAATTGATTTATTCCGGTCAATAAATAATGTTATAATCGCTGAACAGTAGCACAACTTGATTGCTCACAAATTTACTATGCCTGAACGTTGTGCTATATATAATTATGTAATTAAATTTAAAACAGGTTCTCGAGGCGGGGCTAATTAATAAATATAAATCGTCCGTATAAAAATCTCTTAAATTTACGTCCGACGACTGAAATATCAAGTGCGATCAGCTGACGGCCAGTGATTCGGTGATCCGGACCTTGCATTTTAATAAGTATCGTGGAATTTTCATATATTAAACATTATGTTACCTGTTTAAGTTCAATGCACCGATCAGCTGAGTCAACACGATGTTTTATTTTAAAAGGACCACGTGTTTGTTAAATAATTTCTGGAACATTGTTGCGTAATGCTACCGCTGTTTAGGCTTGCTGAACGTTTGGAAGGGTATGAAAATTTTTAATTTACACAGTCGTAAATTACATAAAAATTGTTTTGATCATAATTTTGACT
The DNA here is from genome assembly GCA_018231785.1 of Danaus gilippus. Lineage (NCBI taxonomy): Eukaryota > Metazoa > Arthropoda > Insecta > Lepidoptera > Nymphalidae > Danaus > Danaus gilippus. The sequence continues at coordinate 6,195 of DVQO01000878.1, read as the reverse complement.
AAGTACTTTGAACATTATAGGTACAGGCCTCTCGTTGGTTCACAATACTTTTGTTTCTTATTTGGCACTTCAGAAAGGTTTCTGGAATTTTAATAGGCTTATTCTTTCACGCGATTGTGTATATAATAAACATACCTATATGGTTACTTTATTTATGTAACTGTTTCTAAGAAGGCTAATGAAGGAGCTGTCTGCATCAATCAGTTGACCTGTGATGTCATGCGTTTTGTGAATCGATTTGTATTTTCCTTTATATATTACCTGTATTAACATGTGCGAACATGTTGCGATGTGTTTTTTTTCCTCAACCTTGACTCTCAAGAGATCAGCTGTTTGATTTGAAATGTTGCAAGGATCCGTATATATGATTCATTTGTTTTATCATGTCATCGACATACTGTGTCTGATATTATTACAAATATATTTCTCTATGGTACATATTTTTTTTTCAATCGTCCATATCAAGTTTGGAATGTGCAAGTTTTTTTTCGACTATAGAACAGCACGTAAGATTTTAAAGTCCATCTAGATTATAATGATTTCATTTTGAATGCGAGGAATAAAAAATATAGCGATTGTCTTTTAAGTAACTGGGCACAGATAAAAATTTAATTTACTGCTGTGGATGTTACAATTAAAAATATAATTAGAATTCCGACTTTCATATTCATGGTATTTAAAATAAGTAGGTCGGAGAAACTAGCTGAAGTCGCTGAAGCGTGTCCGGCAACGAAACAACGAAACGTGGACCGAAAATATCTCGCAGTAAACAGTTGGAGGTTCTATTTGAGGTCTGCGATGCCTGTAAGCTTGGTGTATGGCGACGCTTAATTATTACGGACTTAGCACCTGACTGTGAGCAGTTACATGAGCAAACAAGAGACTCGTGTATTCGTGTTTGCTAAGAAAATATGACTGGCCTCAGCGGGGGCCGTTGCTCCACTACTGATTTTTTAAATCTATTCCAAGGCCTTAACCAATACACCAATTTCATTCCATTTTTTTTTACAAATGCTACTGTTACGCGTTTATTTTTAAGTTCCACTTAAATGTCAGATCTATTCATAATGATACAGCAGAGCATTGATATTTAGATGACGACTTTTGTTTTACATAGTTACAGAACTGGTTGGTGACGATGTCAATAATCTTTATGACCGTCTGTATACAATTGGTGGATATTTTTTACTTCTCAGCATTATGCTTTTGACACCTGAGAATATGCATAAATCAGTTGTCAACGTATCGAATCTAGGGCGGCCTCAAACAATGTTGGCCAATCAATTGATGTCGACTTAGGTATTGCCATTCTGACATCACCATAGCCTTTAATGATGATGAACTTTGACAAATTATGTTTATATCATTAGTAGTATTCAATGATATGTTTTGTATGATACGACATGAATAATGATGAGATATTCCCTGGATCTCAGTTTTTCGTATTGTTATTAACTTAAAATGGACAAAAAGCTACTGTCAGCAAAAAAAAACTGTGTGTGTTGATCACGACTCCGACTGTGTCTTAGTAATCAACCACGTTTTTGGTTCAATGCACTCACAGAACATCATTTTACTGAATATCTAATACCGTGACGACGAATTCATTTGAACAAACATTATCTGCAACGCGTTCAACACGAATTGTTTCCTAACCTTTATTGCCTATTTGACTACTTGCTTCTATGTTATTATTATAATTGTATATGATTTCCATTCGTTCCTATCAAATTGAGATATTCTATTATTTGATTCACTACTGGAACTTTAATAGTTCTGCCAAACAAATCGTATATATTTTTTTATGTAATATATTTTTTTCTAAATCGATATAAAATACGTGTGACTGAATAAATTATTTAAGGAATTAATCTGCATTAATTTTGTGCCAAAAAGTTTATTATGGCTCTGTCTATTCTCTAAATGAATTATTATCAGCTAAGCTAACACAATGACAGGTCAACGTACTGTTTCTAGGCTCCCCCTATTTTCCTTTTTCCATGTTGCATCACTGGTTGCGTTGACTTCACTCTAAAGCCTTTCATCTTTAAACCTTTGTTGGTTCGTTTAAAACCTTTGATTCATGAACTCGTGACTGCATATGATTATACTATACAAAGTGTTATTACGAGATGTTTGAAGAAAATTTTACATGGTATCATAATTTTATAACTATGTTTCTCGGTAGTAAAACTAGGTATTGTTTGCGGGTTTGCGAATAATGTTTTCTGTAATTATTTTCTATATTTTAAGTTTACAAGCTAACAGTGTGAAGGAATCTAATTAAAGTGCGACATCACAGTTGAGCATAAACCAATATGTAAAGTTTGTGAATATGTTGTGTTCATTTTTATTGCTGCTGAATTTAAATTTTAAAGATACATCACGTCGCTCCGTCTGGAACTCGTTCATTCGGTAAACTGCATGATAAAATGATACAGATCTCACTCTCAAATGTTTATTCATACATGCAGTGAGTGCCAGAGAATTTCGTAATGGTTTTTTCATGCAATTATTTTCGTGTTTTCAATATACCTATTATTATATACAAGATGTACATTTACAATTGTATCTTGTCAATGCTTTTATTGATCCGCCCACATCGGTTTATCCGTCTTCAATAGTCTATTATATTCCGATTATTTTCATCTATTTATGTATTTTTTCTCACAAGACCAATTAATTTGATGAATTTTGCATTACATTTCTAATATAAATGATATATCATCGGATAATTCAAATATAATAGACGTTCACCCAACCTTATTAACTTATTGTATACGAAATAAAATGGCAATTTGTATTTTTTTCTTCTCACTAACCGCTAGGTGAAGGGAAAATTACAAAATTATCTCTAATGTACTTGGCCAAATGCCACTTATTTAGTAATTGGACTTAGTTTCTTGCTCTCTTATTATTTTTTTCAACTAAAATCTTATCCAAGTGACTAAAGTAGTTGAAACGCCATTGTTTTATGTTCTTTTCAATGGTGGCCCGGTCACCCGATAAAGCTTGGCGATAAGGTGCATTAAAAACAAATCTACTACTGTTACCTACCACGTTCGAGTAGTCCTAATAGCTGATAACCGAGGTTAAGGAACCTAAGCTCTGAGAATGCACTGTGATGCAAGATGCATTAGTCGAGCCGTTCGCAATGCTCTCCTCGCTTTGAATACCGTTATTGACCTTGCATTGAACCTATCTCGAATGGCTAGTCGGGCTAGAACTAGCTCCGATATTCGATAAGACATTCCATTTTAGTCCTCTGCTGGCTTCGTTTATATATATTATATATTTAATTTCAACTATGTTCTTTGTCAATACAAACGATATTTTAGTTTTAAAAATATATTTCTAAATATTTGACAATTACAATACTATTTATATATTTTGTTGGTATGAGTTTTATGTTTATTTATTCTCGTTGTACTGTTCAAAATGAATCTGTTTTAGTCTCGATTGGGTCTTGAGACGTAATTGTTAGTTACATCTAAAGTAGTTCTCATGTTCTAAGGTACTCGACGGACCAGCATTTTAGATGCTTCGAGTATTACCGTCCTCTAGTACAATGCACATTGAGGCCATTACTGATCATAATGTTGAGATTACCATTATGGTACCTCGGATTCCTAACTGCCAAGACTCATGGAGCCGATATAAAAATTAATAATGCGTGTTTTATTTAAAGATTCTTCTTTCTTCAGGCACATATTAATCGACCATCATATTTTTTGCTTTTGCTTAATTTTTATAGTTTATAAAAACGATCATATTTTTTCATTACAATTGTTTGATTTTCATATTATTCTTTATAATACGCACGTCATTTATTTTTTAGTGAGTTTTGAAGGCAATTAATAAAAAATATGACGTCATCTAACAATATAATTTTAAAAGTAATGAGGAGAATTTCCTGAGTGATGCGCTTGAAAAAAATTACGCTCGTAAATGGTTTTACAAGCCCCAGCATGCGGAACCTTCAAGACATTATAGTTAATAGTATAGCGAGGTACCTAACTACATAGCAATATCGATAAATTGCTAAGCTCAGCTTTGCTTCAAGACACTGCATTGCTTACTCATTGCGCAAGCAATTACTATTATAACGCATTTCTAACCATTTTATATTTTAAATACAATCTATATTTTCTCACAAATATATCAATTAAAATAAATTGTATTCGATTTTAAATTAAATAAATAAATTGAATTGTTCGATCAATAATAATTCTAAATTTTATCCTGGTCTAGGAAGTATTCTATTAGAGGAACTATACTGTTAGGGCTTTTATTGATCGTGTGCATGTACTAAGTCGTGCTGCAATTTAAAATCTAGGTCGTGCAACCGAGTACTGTGTACCTAACATACCTAACACGTAGACACATCAGCTACAGCGTTTATAATACAAATAAACCTCATACAATGGCTGGTTTTAACTGTAGTTTTATTTTAATTATAAATCATATATACAGAGGGCCGTTTAATACAATTTTAATATTATAAGACCTGTGGGACAAGTCTCTTTTTTTTCGTTTTAATTAATACCGTTCCCGTGAGCTGTGACAAACGTACCTAATCTGAGAGCCACTTAAAGTAAACATGCGTCCATTTGCATTCGCCAATATCCAGAAGCGAGGCGAATGAACCAATTAGTTATCTACTTCACATAAAATAATGTTCAGAGAGCCCTTGGGAGGAAAGTTTTATGGGATCAAGACAGACATATCTTCATACGTTCATTTGTTCATTCGTTCGCTCTTTTAATCTCTTATGAACACATGATTGCTATCAATTTTTATGTATATACCTATTTATTTTATACAAGTATATAAGTTGTCGTCATATCAAAAATTAAATAATATCAGCATCTAACAACAAATAAATTGGATACTATGGAAGTGACGCGTGTGAAAAAAATAATTTTGCTTAGTAATTTTATATTCCGTTCGCATTTGATCGTTTATACCTGACAGGAATATGGCATGCAATGATTTTAAAATGTTACATACACCTAGCAAGCCGGTAAATGGGTTTGTTAACTGAGATGCGTAAATTCACGTCTATTAATACACGCACCTATGCAACAGTGTTAGAACAAGGCGTCGTTAAACCACACACGACATTTGTGTCGAGGAAGCCGTAAAGGTTTTTAGTGACATTTACAAAACCACAGTATTACAGTTAATTGCATAGCAAGTTAACCGTGCGCTCGTAAATCAGACTGTACACTTGTAGCAGCTCCGATAAATGCTTTTAAAATCTAGCTTCCGCTAGTGTTCACCTGTTAAAGCAACATGTGATAACGCTCAAGTGTCTGACACACTTTCATTGAATTTCCGTAGATAGTGGCCGACGCCGTTTTACCTATAAATTATCGTGGTATTTCTAAATACCATTGTTTCTATGTTGGCTTTATCGATTGACGTATCTACTGAGTCATGTTTAAGTGTATACGATATTACAGGCATTTATGTGAATGCGGTTAGAGATATACGGAAGTCACTATGAATTTCCAAATTTGTTTAAAATGTGTTTGGAAAAAAATACACCTAAAGCCTGAAATCTTAACTGACCTGAAAACCGTATTAATAATTTGATAAGAAGTATATTTTACAGTCGACTAATATCGCGAGCGTTATCTCAGTCAAGTTCGTTATACTTTCGGAGTTCTTTTTTTATCAGACACGGTTATAGTGAAGTTTGGGCCAATTGGAAAATAAATTGGATGTGGGCAGCTCTGTAGGTGGAGGCCTTGCGAAAGGCGGTTAGAATTAGACAATTACAAATCCATGTTTTACCAATATCGCCTCTATTCAAATAATGTTTCAGCGCATATTCGCAAGCTACTGGTTAGAGTCAAATTTGGCGATGTTGGCATTAATTATGTCCGGGCTTGTCACGTACATCACCAAATACGTACGAAGTGTAACGACCAACGCTCCATGTTGGTCGCCGTCCAGGAAGGAAATTGTGTGATTGTACTATTTATTAGATTGTCTTTTGACTGTTTAGAATTGAAATGCAATTTCGGTTCGCATTTCCGAAGTTCCTGCGTCCGGTTCTGAGATCAATGAACCGGTCGGGAAGCAATTAACTGTCATTTGGGAAGGTTTTTTTTATATAAAATTTGATTACATATACATTGATTGCAACAGCCATAGTAAGGAATTAAATATTTCTAGAATTATTATTCA
>DVQO01000877.1:0-12540 GCA_018231785.1 Danaus gilippus | reverse complement strand
TAAAACAAGTATTTCACATTAATGTCGGATTTATTTATTTAGAACCCATGTCTGAAGAATTGGGAACTTACATATAATGTACGTTTTAAAAAAATATAAATATGGCTACAAAAAGTACTGTTCCTGCAATGTACTGCTAAGAAAAACAAAACAGATCATATAATAAAAATTAAGTATCGCAATCACATTCAAAAAACTTACAAATCTGTCTGATAATCCTTTTTTTATTCTACTGAGCGTTTTTAACATAATTTCACTATAAATTATAGCATTAACATTATTTTAGAATGAATGAAATACTAATATACAATAATTGTCAAAAGAATAATATTCTATCTACAATATACAGGTAACAAACATCTATCTATGTACATTTTATATTTCGGACTAGCTCACGGTCGTAATCGAAAAATTTCATATACAAATCTTAAAAAGTGAACACCGATCATCGCATACAATATTAAATATTAGAATCAAAACATTTAAAAGTACAATCAGCAACACTAATGGCAATGTAATGTAAATTTAGAAATTTATTTCCGAAATAATTTGGTGGTTGTCAAATAGTGTTAAGCATCATATCAGTTTAACAAACACACATTAAAACATAAAGTAGTAAAATAAAAAATTTAATGTTGAAGGCAGAACTATATAGGTGTAGAAGGTAATAGAAATAATGAAGAACGAATTAATAAATCGTTTATTGCATAATAATAAATAATATTTATATTATTATATTGTTTCACTAAAGAAAACTATTGTTGGATTTCATAATAATGATAAATTTTAATAATTGGATCGCGAATATGAGGGGTTCACTTTCATATCCAATAAATTGCAAGATATGTGAAATTTTAAATTTCACGAAGTAATAATTGTCATCTACTCTCTAACATTTATGTACATGCGTCACACCGCATAAAGCTCTCTTAAAAAGATACAAAAATTTCAACGTATAATAATAATTAACCTATCTAATTTATATACAAATATTGCTATGAAAAATGCGCTTAAAACGCCTCAAATTTCATCATAAACTGACTTATTGCCGTCAATTACTTAATATAAATTAAATGCAACCTGACGATTTATACTCTGTTTCTTTTTAAATTAATTTAAAAATAATATTGTACAAAAACATTAAAAACCAGCGTACAGCGGGACTCAATAGAACTGCGAACTGTAGAACAAAGTATAAATCGCTTAAAATAGCAACTAAAACTACGAAAATAGGCTTGTATCATGATATGCTTTTTAAATTGAGGGAATGATTTATAAAGCATCGCCAATTTCAAGAAATCAAAGTAGATATAATATATTTATATAGACCGATACTTTTGCATATTAACAAAAATTTAGGCCTCAATATATAAATAAAATTTACCCAGAGGGAACCGACATGATTTAACAAGCTTCGATACTTTTAGTATACTATCGCTGGCAGTCGTTCGGAAACATTTAAACTATTAAGACTTAATTATCTATCCTTAAACAAACATAGGACATCTTCTATTTAGCAAAAACTCTACCATGAATGTTTAAATGCATTAAGAGTATAATATTTTACAAGTTAATAATTGTAAAATAATCCAGTGAGAAATAATTCTCTTGTCAGTCATATAAAGGTGCTTTGAATTTGTATTATCTTTTTTATCATCACCACCCAAAATGATTAAGAATCAATTAAATATTTGTAAATAAATATAAAGCTGAATGAGACGTCTATATCAGTCTTAAAATGTTTAAAAGTAAGAATTCTTAGAAATTTAAATATTTATTTGATTTTTTATATATTTATACTAACAAATAATGTGTATGTATTGTCTTAAATCTAAATTCAAATATAGGTATAATATTTTTGATTACTAATTATAATCTGAGAATATAATTGGCAGTCCTGTTGTAAAAATTCTAATACAGTTAAAAATACGTAGTGTGTAATATGACGAGAATCATATAAACATTTTAGCTACAACGGCAAATAATTTGAACGAAATAAAAATGGTAAAGGGTGAGAGACTGTAAAGTATTTTTTAGTCTTGTTGTAGAACCGGTTCCAAGTCAGGGGGTGATGCGTGCAACAGTGCGCCGTGCGCTCGCGTCCGCGCCAACGTTTAAGCCAGCGCGGGCGCGGTAGGCCTAGCTCAGGGACGATGAGGATGCGCCGAGCTCAAAGAAGAGCTGCTCACACCCGAGTCGCTACTCTTTTCCGAAGCACAAGGCTCTCCTCCGGCTACAAACTTGACAACATTCAATTTATGATCGGACTCACATGTGCCATCTCTAGCACCTCCCGGTAATCCCCCAGTACGTACGTTAGTTTTCTCTCCGATAGTGCCGGGGTATTTTTCGATTCGGTCACATTCAGCGTCATCTGGCTGTCGACGACGAATGGAACGTTTTGCTTGAGGAGCTGGTTCAGGAGGTCTGTGAGATGGTTCATCTGTTCTATGAACGAGAGGAGATGTGCGTACTCTTACACCGCCTACACCAACGCCAGCTTCGTAACAGCCAGAATCTCTTGGAAATTGACGCCGACCAAACGGAGAGTCGCCTCCTTCCGAACTGGAACCGCCTCCGTCACCCTCACCTTCACCTTCGCCACCTATTATTTAATTACACTACTTTATTTAATAATAAGTCACTCGTAGAATATAAACTTTATTAAATTATATTGAACTGAAGTTTTTATTGAATAGAATGTATTACAACTCACTTTCTAGCTGGTGTAGCAGTTGTACGGCGGCGAGGATGCGTGTTCGATGGTCAGGGGTCATTATTCCTAAATAATCCAAGTCGGAAGGTTCAATCTCTTTAAAAAGTTCTATGTCTTCATAACCATTTCTTGAAAAAGCAACCATGTATTCAGGTAAATCTATTCGCCTCAATAATTCTTCAACTGTTCGCGGTCTTGTCTCCCAAAGTCTTTCTCGACTTTTGCACCATTTAGAAGTTCTTGACCTCATTGTATCCCGTTCGGATAGAACTTCAACATTTCCAAACTTAAAGTTTCCAACTTTATTGTTTAGAACACCTCGCCAAATGCCGGACGCATTCATGTTAATAACTTCAATGATATCTCCTTTCTGTAGTTTAAATTAAAATGAATTGCTACTTTATCATACAACTTAATAATAAAAAGAAAAGGAAATGAAGGAAATACCTTATATCTTAAGGCGTCCTTTTCATAAATGTTGGGGACATAATCGACGAGTGCTCGAGCGCGGCACAGCATTTGCGGTACAAGAAGACTCCGCCCAGCTGGACTTAATTCTATGTTTTCTTCTGCCGAGAGAGACGAATGATTACTACCGGCACGAACCAATGCCTGGGTGCCTGCATATAAATTTAATTCTGCTTAAAGCTCGAAGTAGTTTATACGTATGTATGCTTTTAACCAAAGTGATGGAGTGATAAAGTACCTGTTCACACACACACTTTCAAAATTCAATTTTATTTCACATTTTATTAGTAAGAAATTATAAAATTAGAATTATGGATCAAAGTATACAAGGTTTCATGTCATCTAATGGGCGTTATGGTACAAAGAAAAGAAAGACAAACTTATTTACAAATATTTTATATTAACACAGACAAAACTTAATAAATCCACTCACTACTGCCTGAGCCGCTGGGAAGACTTTCAAAAGAACTATTAGAACATGGAAATGCTTGATCGCCACTAGTTCGCCTATCGGAAGAGGTGACAGGTCCTCCTTCTTGACGTAACCTTGAAATTTTTCTTTGAACATCTTGTCTAAGACCTCTGACTTTACCAGCAAGATTTGATACTCCGTCACATTCTTCAGCTGACTGGAATAACATTTAAGTGATAATTGTTGGGAAATATAAATTAAATACAAATCTAGTTATCATTTTGTTTTATTTACGATGACGCATGCTTACAAAGTATTAAATTTGTAATTACCTTATGTACAGTTGCTATATGCTGTGAATCTGTTTCGCTTTCTTGATCTTCGTAGTCCGAGGACGCTGGCGATAAAGGGTCGATTCCTATCCGATAGCCTGACATTTGCCTATAGCCCCTTCTACAGTCCCGCTCGGATCGACTTGATTCTAGAGATATACCGGACAACCTCGAGCCTATAGATTGGATGTCGGATGCCGCATAATCCCCGCTTTCCCTATCTCTCGCTGTTCGTAAGGGTATCACAGTGGTTGGGTAGGGGCCGCTTTGCGGAATTATTAATCCTCTTCTAGGGGTTCTTGCTAAACTTATATCGCCGGCCGTTCGTAGGGAAATCACACCTTCGCCTCTTGACTCATTTCGTAAATTTAATGTAAAACAAACTCGTCCATTTTGAAATGAGGCTGCAGGAGCGCCACCACCCATTAAAAAGTCTTCAGGGTCGCTTTCATAGGGTGGCTCATCGTACCAATGCCCCCTTCCGGAAAGCCCTCTTGCTTCATCGTCATACATGTATGTGTCGTCTGTAAATGGTTCTTCAATTAGGCTTGCATGGCGAAAGTTTCAAAAGTGCAAATAAAAAGGTACGTGCTAACATAATTGCAAAAAATTTACCGTTAAAGTCCCTCCTACAACAAGTGGCGCTTTCACTGACAACACTGCATTAAGCTGTTTACGAACATCGGAAAGCCGTGCGTGGTTGATGCAAAATATTCATAAAAACAACATGCAAACAGCACTTGCCGCAAATAATATTATAGGTACTCTTTTTTGGATGAAGATGAGATCACTAATATTCCGTTATGATTTAACAGCAAAAGAATATATTTTTAAATTATCTGTTATGATTCTTTTGTTTTCTTTGTTAAAATAAAAAGGAACATAATTGATGAAAAATGCACATCGAAAGCATATCGTATGACATGTGATACCGGACGATAAATCAATAAACATCCTGAAGAATAAGCATTCCGCAACATTGACCAATAAATTAAGTGTCACAACATCGTGCAGGCAACATGCTTTACAATAAATCATAATTTCTCTTTAAAAAGGATTGGCAGCTTGAATATTTTGAATTCCTTGGATCATCTTAAGAAAACTAAATTTCCGAAGCAAAGCAACGAATAAATTAAAAGAAAATAAAATTCATTTTAGAAAAATAAAGTAGTCATAATATCGTAAAGCCACCAAACACAAATATATATTTACATTTTTTTATAATACAATGGTAAGGGTTATTAAACAGTATATAAAGTACTTTTTATTTTAACAGTATCAATCAAAATTATATAATATTATATTGTTTTCCAATTCCCTTTCCATTATAATACGTTTTTCACGTAGAAAGTACAGATTTTTTTATTAATAGCTTTGAAACTGATTTTAAATGAAATATTTAATCATTAGAGTCATTTAAGAAAGTACTTTTATTCTCTTTTTCAAGATATATATTCTTTTTTAATATGAATATAGTAACATATACATTAACATATGGCAACATACCTCCAAAAGGCCCGCGGACACCATCTCTTCCCATGTTCATCAGACCATGTCTTATGTCTCTTAAAATCTGTAACAAAGTACATTTAAATCTAAATTAAGAAAAATTCTTCGTAAAAACAATATAGCATTCCCTACTTCTTTGCGTGCTTCATAAAATATAATATTCATGTTATTTCTATAAAGATATGCTTTGGTAGTAAATTTAACTAATTAAATAGACCTCTATGGTATGGCAACTCTCCATTGAATTTAACACATACACGAATTCATCGGTTAAATCTAAAAATTAATTATTTTTGCAGAAATTTTTATTCCTACAAAATATTTTTAAATTAAAGAGATACCTACTTGTGGTGTGTAATTTAATGCATCATTATCATTCCACGGATAAGTGCTTATATAAATAAAATATACGTCATCTTACGACATGACTGGTTCAGTAACGTGTATTATTGATACCTTTTTTCTGTTTTTGTTGTTGTTTATTAATGTTGTTTGTTAATTATATTCTATAACTGTGCTTGCTTCGAAGTTCGTTAATGTAAATTATATGCATTTTTCTTTATTCGTTAAGTGCCAAAGCTATTGACAGTTGTAGTAATGTTTAGTAAAAATTAATTAAGAATAAAATATCTCATAATTTCTTAATCTCGAATTTTAAGCTCCATTAAAGCGGGACTTAAAAATGAATGTTCCATTTATACTTTTCGGTGCTAACGTCAATAAAATTCTTTGGTAATGATCTTATAATTTAGGGCCAACGAAAGGTATCTAATTTGCATAACCATTGGAAGTCGAAAGCTCAAAAAACACTGGTTTTATCGAGGAAAATAAAAATAAAAATTGCAGTACCTTTACCGGCTTATAAATTATTTCTTCTTATCGCCGTAAGATTATTATTAATTAAGGAACGTAATACAGACATATTATATTATACTTGTTTATTATGTTTAGTACTACATAGATTATAACTTAAACTAAATATAAACATGTGTATTATAAGCTATATTTTCTATAGGCTATTGATAAAAACCATTTAACTTAGGTTATAAAAGAACGTTTTCTGTAAGCAAGAAAGTATTGAACGTTAAGTTAATTTATGCTCGTTTTGTTACTGAGGCGACACGAGAAGTAAATGGCTGGGATTTGGGAGTCTGCGAGCAAATGAGATTTCGTGTCGTGGCGCAGAATAGGATTCTACTAATTATCAAGCATAAACCGTGAAATTTATTTAGTTTTGCCATGATTATGCAATATGGTTAACTTTTAATTATTAAAGAGGCATATAAATAATAACGTAGTTAAATATTTTTGTAAAATACTTTTTATGTTTTCCTTTTTATAAAACTTTTCAATTTTTGTTTCAATAAAATCAGTTACTCGAATGCGGAAAATGTAAATGCTTCTGAAACCGATATTAATTTAGGGTTAAACTTTCTCATTATTGGGGTCACAGTAACTTTGGAAAATTGTTTATTGCTGCCGTAAAATTTCAATGATCGATTCGAAAGATGTAACATTCTTATTCCAGAACCGTTCAATTGATTATCGGCACAAATGCTTTGAGATAAAGTTTATTTTCTCAAGAATATATATTCAGTTTTAGGTCTATTTGGTATTCATATCCTGTAGATTTACGGGCGAATGTAATACTTGGTGAAGGGCTTCCAAAGTTTCGTAGAGAAGCAATACAACCGCCTTTAATAGGCTTAGCTGGAGATTAGGACATGATTAGCCAAAGCTCAGATTGTACGCCCGACTAAGATTAAAGGTTCATTTACAATTATTGTTTGAGTATTTTTATCAGGTACTCAGATTCTAAATTATGATTTAACTGATAAATATATTAAATGTTAAAACAATTATTTTACAGACAAACACGTTTATAACAAAATTAGAATGTAGTATATAAATTTACATATACTTTCCTTATATTTTTATTGAAAACAACAATAAATCTTAAAGTTTAACAAAGTTGGCGAAACAAATAATAAGGATTTACCTCTTCTTGTTCTCTCGCCAATTTATCTTTTTTCTTCATTGCTTCCTGAACTTTTAACTGCAACAAACATAAACCTATTAATCAATGCCTTTGTGTTTTTGAAGATTAAATATTGTAACGATAGGATGCACAGTCATTTTGTTAGTAAGTATAATAACAAAAACATAAAATTTAATTCTACTTTTAGTCACATCTTTATTGGTTACATTTAGTAAAAATTAAGGTGCAATTGTAAATTAACGTAATAATGAAAAAAAAAAACAAAAACAGAATGAAAACGAAAAAAAAGCTGAAATTTACAAAACAAAAGATCATGAATATGCAAAAAAAATTAGAATACATTTTAAAAATTTGCTACAAAAAAAAAACAAAAAATAGGGAAAACAACACAAAAAAAGATCATGCCGACATGCATCTGAATATCGTGCAGTTTCGTGCATTAAAATTCAATACAGTGCCATGATGCGTGCTGTGATAAAATAATTTACATTATTAATCCATTTTATAATAACTAAATTATTTATTCAGTTATGAAAGATCCACCTCCTGCTCTTTGACCATACCAAATGTAAACCAAAACAAGGTATGCAATGAATAATTTTGAATTTTGAATTCTGTTATACCGCTGTTGGCAACATAAAAACGCGAAAGATATGTTGAAACTTACATTTCAAAAACAAAGCAATAATATAATTTCTAGTATATTTTCCTTTGTAAAAAAAATTATTAAAAATTCAACAATTTATCCGCTTTGCCGTCCAGAGCATAACAGAAAATTTTCCTGCGATGACGATTTAAGAGACCCTTGAATTTGCTTTTAAGATAATTATTAGTAAATTGATATTATCACCACTTATGTAAACTGTAATTATTTTCTCGTGCTAGTTGTATCTCTTATGACAACAGGCCTACCGATATGTCCTACCAGTATGTGGTAATCAAAACTCTTCATTTAAATACCAAAATTGAGTCTCTTAAATACGACCAGCAGGAAATTGCCAGCTCACCCTATGTATCGTTTCTTCGAAGGTGTTTGGTTGGGCGGCACTCATTTGAAAGAAGCGGAGGCGGTCATAGTCTCTTGGATCTACCATTGACCTCAAAGCTGTATCAGGGCCAGGGCCTAAGCCCAAGCCACTTTGAAGCACGCTGTCCGGTGTATCAACCTGAGGAAAGTTTACATATTACAACCTTAAATCCCCACTGGAAAACCCGAAGAAATCCTTTAATCCCTGTAATATCGCTCATCCTATTATAAAACCACACATTAATACTAACAGAGTCGTATACTTCTCTAAACTATTAAATACCCCATTGTTACTACACTAAGACTTTATAGTAAAATTATGGATCTACAATTTATAAAATTCACTGGTGGCTCTTATCCTACCAAAAAGGTACTTACTATATTATTCAACATTATATTGAAGCAGGTCATTTATCAAAAGCAGCTAGACATTTTTTCTTCTAAGGTTATTCGCAAATATAGTTAACTGAGTTAACTTTTCCAAGGAACTTTTTCGCAAATCATCGGCTAACAGAAACTTTTAGATATTTTTTATGTAATTAACTTATAGTAATTCACCACAATTTTATGTTTACAATTATTTTTATATGTTAAAAAAAATTAAATAGAGAGGATAATTTAATTGAATTGTATTCTGTAAAGCAGTAAATGTTATTATAGCAATTAAAGCATTCTATAACAGACTTGAAAGGAAAAGTTTCCTCTATGTAGATTAATATACGTAGTTTGAATAGAAATCTAGAAATCATGCTATCATATTAATGATATGAATAATATTAGCAAAAAAGGGTTACGATTATGAAATTGTAAGGAGTATAAATTTAAACTGTCCAGTGTACGGGTTTTGGCGTTAGAAATGTCCATTGTCGTCGATTCACATTATTCCCTTATCAAGTACGAAGTTAATGGGTATGCTTTGTACTGCCTATGATTAATTGATTCGCGCCTATAAAACCTCATTGTGATGCAGATATATCCTTTGCGCTTATGTTAAGTGCGAATGATTAATGAAGTTGCAGGTATTTTTATTCCTCCTTATATTTCAATAAAAAATTAAAACAACAAAAATTATTTATACTTGTTTATAAGTTTGAAATTTTTGAATGTTTTAAATATTAATTATTAAGTTGGAATGTTATTAATTGATTTTTCATTGTATTATTTATATTAATTGCATTATAGCAAATAGTCGATGAATATTATGAATTCCAAAAAACCTGAATAAAATCTGAAGTAACTCTACGTACAAAGAAAATAATCTTTGTCAGGAGCATGGCTTTGAAAATATTACCACAGTGAACGTGATAAATTCGCTCTGTGTTACAACTTTTGTAGGTTCGCAACTTTAAAAGGCTTTACTTTGTCCAGATATCCTTTGTCGAATTTTTCTATTGTATTTTGAAAAGATTAACTACGATTAAATATTGAACAGCTATTTAGAGTTCACAATTTTTATGAAAGTGTAAAAAAATAAACTCGGTGATAAAAAAATAAAAATAAATAAATCATTAACCTCTTAGATGTAGTTAGTCTTCCTAAAGCACAATATCAAAGATAGCCGTTGAGTATTTGCAATGCATAGACTATTTGTGAAAGCCACAAGTGCAACATAGTGGCAAAACAAAGTTTTATTACTAATATCAAGTATGTATAAAGTCATATTACTGTAATAGCAGAGTTGCAGAGCAAAATAATATCATAGAATAAAGATGAACATAGAATTTCAATTGAAATATTGTTCAATTCGCAGCTAGTTCTAACTCGTTAGTTTTAATATTAATCAAAAAGACTTCATTTAAATGAGTACTCGCGAAAATCTTAGATCTCATTATGTTTCATCTTTTCTTTCTCACACTATAGTAAATGACATAATATATACATATAATTAGGCGCATCCTTGTAAGCTCAGAGAAAATTCCACCAGATAGCCATAAAGTATTAGTCTAATCCTCTAATCACAGCTGGACAAAGCCCCTCGAACTCGAAAAAAGCAACTTCTGACAGGGCTAATCCTAAGTGCAACTTGCCCGATAAGGATTATACTTGCGCCCTAATGGCCTTCATCCCTTCTCTCAACAAACGCCCATAATTCAGGCGCCGTCTTGGCTCAACCGACTTAACTTTGGCAGCCGTCATTTCTCAACGGCGTACGGTGACGTACCCTAACGTCTAGAGATTAATAAATATACGTGGACGTGGAAAAATGTAGCTCTTAATTCGGTAAGGATGAGTTGCGTATTCAAGGCAAGTTCATGAAATTGCTTCTAATGTAATAGTTAATTATTTGAAACCAGGTAGGGCAGACATCAACCATAATGCCATGGGATATTGTTAAGTCGTAGAATATTTTTATTCATTGTTTACAAAAAAGTTATAGCAATTGATGTTTTATAAGAATTTATAATATTAAACTCTACTAATGTTTTATGTAAACCATAGGTATATAATTATTTTACGCCTGAATAAATCTATGTTATGCCAAACAAACTAAGCCTCGCATACACTAAGCAGTACAGCGTTAGCTATGAATGGAGCAGCGTAGTTAGAGAACATGTTCCCTAAAAAAAACTGGTCATGGTAGCATTCATACAAATGCACGGCGCGTCATACTAATTGCTGCGAGTGCATGTCAAAGACGGACCGGCGTCGCGCCGGATCGACATAATGGCGGATGGAGGCAGAAAAGGAATGTATGAAAAAAAAAGGAAGGCAGACATACTTTAGCTAAGATTTGGTTTCACACTGCTATGTTAGGATGTCTCTTGTTCCGATCCCATCTGAAATCTTGTTAGTTAAGTTGTTTCAGTTCAGTTCTTAAATTACATACAGTACACACCAGTAATTATAAGTGTACAGTATGTACACAATAATTCATCAAAATGAAGCCGTGTGATAAATAGTTACGTGACAGAGCTTGGTCAATTAAAATCAATATTTTAATTAATTTTAAATAGTGTCAATACACTGTTTATTGATTCTTAGTCATGATTGACAGGAAAGCTCACCAAATGTAGCAAACTTAATAACGAGTAAATAAATCTTATACTACTGTTTATACATAAAATAACAACCAATTCACCATTGTTCAACAGGAGAAACTATAATATTTCAACTATATAGGAGCACACACAACTAATTTTAATTAGCACACTCTTGAGGGCCCGTCTCTGGATCCTTGGTCTAAGACCTCATGCTAAATCACACGTGGACCATGCTTAGTTAGGTGCTTTTCTATGTCACTCTTAATTATATTTCGTACACATTTTACCTGATTTAAAGTTCGATCCGATAAGACCTTGAAAATTTTTCAAAATTTTATTTTTCGGAACGTAAAACTTACAAATACGTTTCAGAATATTTACACATGTATTTCTTGTTAGACGTCTTAGTGTCTGCAGCTGTCTTATAATATAAATAAATTGTCAAATCACAAAACAATTATACAAGTAACATTTTACTTACTTGTATTTTTAACACAATTTGCATAATGTTATGATCATTGAAGTTATTGCAACATTTCGTCCAAAGAAAACAAAACAAACTGTTATAGGAACAATATTTTTTAATTACCCTCTGAGGAGGCAACCCTTGTCGTGGACTGTGGGAATGTTTCGGCGAACAGGATCCGTGTTTCTCTTTTCTATGTGACTTCAAGCCGCGAAGCAATCTCGAAAATGTCGTAACCTTCTTCTTAGCAGTACCCAGACAGTTATCTAAACGTAAATTATGATAGCAGTGAAAACTTTTTGACATTTAGTTTCGGGCTGTTAAAACGACTTCATTTTAATAGGCTATTTACTTATAATGGAATTTGAATTTAAATATAAAATTTATGAATTGTTTCTTATAATATTTAAACTTATAGGTTCATTCAACTATAATTAATTAATTATAGAATAAACAACACTTACCACTCGGCGGAAACTCATAGAAGTATGCTGATCGTGGACTTAGACAACTGAAACAAAATAACAATATTACTATCATAACATAATTGTGTTTTATTTAGTTTTTTTCCGCCGGGATGGCTGGTGAACCCACATTGTTTAACTGGTAAAAAATTATACAAATAGGCCA
>DVQO01000876.1:0-12545 GCA_018231785.1 Danaus gilippus | reverse complement strand
GAAACGCGATATAACCGGACTCCACGCGGACGAAGCTGCGGGCGGAAAGCTAGTTATAAAATAAAACTAAAATTCTAATGTATTGTTTATAATGTATAAGAACTTTATTTTTTAGACAAACAACACATAAAAATATCTAAATGACAATTTTCTATAAATATATTTAGATACAAGTGTAGACATTCCGTAAATACCGATCTATCATGAAACTATAGGTTTAAATTTAAGAGTAACAAAAAGATTAAATAAAAAAAATAAATAACAAACCTGCAAGCAAAACTAATTTATAATAATTGTCGAAACAACGTTTAAAATGTCATCAGATTGATGGAATGTAAAATGGTGAGTAAATGTAGGCAGCGTTGATGGAGGTCGGATCATTAACATGGAGACTCAGAGAGGCTGGGACGGTTAGGTGAGAAGACTCCTGACTCCTGTACAGCACGATTGAGGAATAGAATGGAGTTAGGTGGATAATAAGAATATTTATTAGGCTAGAACAAATCTTTCTGTTTCACTATGTATATCATCATCATCAGCCTGTTAGACGCCCACTGCTGAGCAAGGCCTCTTTATCACATGGAGAAGGTTTGAGCATTTATCACCACGCTTGCTCAAGACGGGTTGGTGATTTCAAACCTATAATTGTGAAACTATAAGTCCAGGTTTCCTCACGATGTTTTCCTTCACCGTATATATATATAATTAATATTATTAAAAATTTATTAATTTCCTAATATATGCAATTTTTGCTTAAAAGAATGTCTTGGTCACTGATGTTGTAAAGAAATTTTTTCTTGAAATAATAAACTTGTAAAAACACGAATTGTCACTGAATACAATAAAATTTTATAGCGTTTTTAAATTCAGACCAAAAAGTTTTGTGATCTAAAAATATAATTTCTGTAGGTATATGAACCTATATTATATGTTACATAATATATTGTGTTGTATGGGGAAGAGATAATTTGATATATATATATATATATGAATATATGAATTGTACATTTGTGAACGAGAGACAAACAATAAACATCGCTATAATATTATATGTTTCTACTAGTTTTTGCCCGCGACTTCCTCCGCTTGAAGTTCGGTATTAGGATCAAATAGATATATAAAGTGTATTAACATAATATATATGTTGACATTATATCACCACATTTACAGTCTGACTAACTTTGATATAGCTTATATCTTAGTCTGATATATAAACTATATACCTGTATAGTTTCATCGAAATCGGTTCAGTAGTTTTTGCGTGAAATACCAACAAACATATATAAATTTATAATGTTAGCAAAAGAATAACATGAAAGGAGCAACAAAACAAAACAATTGTACTATCTTGAGAGACAAATGAAGAATTCACATCAACTAAAAAATGTTATGAAAAATACAGCTTATCTTGATGGATTAAAAAAAAATAGGTATCAATATAAAACATTGATATATAATAATCTATTTTTTAGTAGATTAGTTCATAGTATCATTGTTATTCCTATTATTTGACTACATTCGTCCTCGTGCTTCAACCCGATAAAATTGAATATGTCCGTAGTTTGATAACATTCGCCAAAAGCCCCCATACATAATTCATAGAAGGCTCTAATTCATTGATTGCGTAGTGTTATACTACACAAAATACTACGTCTCGTTTACCGAGGCCGATACAGAGGAATTTGGCCGGCTGCCTTATAATAATAAGTCGCAGCTTTCGTTGGAGTTTACCAATACGTTACATGCACGCTAGAATATGTCTTATAACTAGGCAGTAAGGTCTGTTTTCATTTGATATGTGATGGTTGGTTTAAACGACCTTGGCTGTGGGGGTGTGAGGGTGAGCGCCGTCTGCCTCCCAGGGTGTGGATGCGTCGCCGGCTTGCGTAATATCGAGCTGAACCTGTGATGTCTGGGCGTGGATGCCGCAAACTTATTCTCTAACACCATTTAACATCGAGAACGAGACTGATATCGTTTCCGATGTAATACCGACCGTCTCAAATGCTTTTATGATTTGCGAGATCTTATACATAACGATCTTCAATAATATAATCAATTTAATTTTAATGTCAACAGTAATATATGAACATATAAAAAGGTCGTGATTACTAAAAGTTAAAACTAATATTTAATTTTAAACGTCGAATAATTATTTATATCACATCAAGATAAAACACATATAATAAACTAAAAATCATTGAAAGTTCTTACAATGACAAACGGAGGTGAACAAAACAAGAATATCTGATAGTGACAGATATCAGCTCAGACCGAAGGCAGACTTGTCTTGTCATCGATAAATATGTATAGGGATTATATAAGTAAATTGTAAATAAATTATTTATATATTCAAATATTATTCATCCTTACCGGATGCATTGTTAATAATTGGATCGTTATGCGTTAAATGCAATAAAAATAAATAAAACAGATTATGTAAGAATAGTTTGAATTATATTCATACTCTTTGGAACTTGAACTCTCGATCTTTGCCTTAGTTTTTTAGTATCCGCGGCGTTTCAGTACTAGCTACACGATTCCCGTTAATGAGCTAGCACACTATAAAACAGTAATGGCGCCTTTAAAATAAACGTTTCATTGAAGAATAGCTGTAAACACGTCTGGCCACGTAATATCAAAACAAGCCTCTAATTAAATAACCCACGTTCCGCAGACGCTGGAATTCGCGCCGCGCCGTTTTGCTACTGTCAAAACAAATGTCAGTACAGGGTTGGCGGGAAAATAAAACTAAAATAATTATTAGAAACGATAAAAATATTAGTATTAAACAAATGTATACATTTTTTGTACATATTGTTTTTAATATTATAGTTTCTTGTATTGATTTTTATATAATTAATTATTTTTAGTCAATTTACACAGATAATACATAATATCTATAATAGCTCTTTCATATTCTTAAACGAAAAAAAATATATTTATATATTTAATAAGCAAAATTATTATAACTTTTATCGAAACAGACACATCCCTAAATATTTGTTTTACTATCAGCTTCTTTCGCTCTAGTAGGTACTGAGAATGTTTGGCTTATTTCATTAATAATTCTATTTCGACGTCGAACCGAAACCAAAAAAAAATGAGTGTATTTAAAACACATATTTTTAATTCAATGAAGGCGTAAATCAATACAAGGAGCAGCAAAATAATAAACAGCCACGTTATCAGTAACTAACTCCATTACGATAGTCGATAATAATGCTAAAAATATATTTAACTGATATTATTAAATGCGTCATCAGACGACTGTGGATATGAAAAAATCTATATAAAGATAGGAATAATGATTTTATAAAGTATAAGTCAAAACTTGAGTTAAAAAAGAGCAAAATACTTATTTAAATTAAAGTATAGTCTTAAATGCTTGCGAATTAAGCAGGTTATTCACAAGGAACGGCACGTGCTCAAACAGCCGCTGAATTACTAGCAACTAGGCCACGTGAGCTCTAACCTACCATCCACATTGACCTACCTTTCTTTGCTTCACCTACTTACAACGAGATCTTGTACACTGGCACGCCGAGTACCCGGGCCACATCCCTATTATGATTTAAACACGCCTATGTAACCAGACCTTCACTTGAAAATATATTATTACAGAAATTACGGCTTAAATTTATTATTTATGAGTTTTGAAAGTTTTGTTTGTATTTGCATTTATATATACTTAATACAAATTAACGTAATATATTGTACAGGGAATAAAAAATCAATAGTGACCATAGATGGATATTCAACTAATTAGATCAAGAAAGCCAGTTATAATAATCGTGTCTTTGTTAAACAAGTGTCCGTATCGTCTAGGGTTCGTCTGCTCCCCGCGACCTATATTCAGCCACCTCGACCCCCACCCTTACTGCCCCCTACCACCTACCGCGAGCTCACAATGACGAGCCGACCCCCAACACCCAAACCCCCTCTATTACGTAAGACGCGTTTTCAAGATTACATTTTGATTTTCGTTTTATGCATCCACGTTCTTTGTTATATACAAGTCGCCAGATATCACCCGTCCAGCTTCATAATGTACAAGACGTGGCTTTAATAAATAGGTCGCGACATTGTTTACGATGACGTCACACAGGGTCGAGCAAGAGAAAACACAAAGATTGTGAGTCATTAGGTGAAAACGTGCATATGTAAACAAAGAGCATCGCTGATAGAGCATCGATTGATGCTAATAATTATGTGAATAGAGTTTAATGTCGATCTTTTTTAAATTTCAGGTGGTGGAGACGATTGTATGCAAGACGGAGCCTCCCGAGTCGCCTCCCAAGAAGACGCGAGGCGAGGAGTACAGCTACGCGATCTACCTGGACCCGTACGCTCACCTGCGGTACCGGCCCTCGTTCAGGCCCTGGGGCAAGCGGGAGCCCGAGCTGCAGCACCCCGAGCGGGTGGTCCGCGTCGCCGATTGCGGACGCTTCGAGCACGACTTCCAGCCGAATGTCGCGCTGAAGCCGCTCACTCCGCCCGTCGATGACGTCACATCCTCTACGTCACCTCCGCCCTCAGAGCTCACCGCCCGTCTGCTAGACGCTGAGGCCAGGCTGGCGGAGAGAGAGAGGCAGCTGGACGACCGGGAGGCGGAGCTCGCGCGACGAGAGCTGCGGCTACAGGAGCGGGAGAGGGAGATGGACAGAAGAGAGAGGGAGATGCAAGACAAACACAAGCCCTCGGAGCCTTGTTGACCAGTGACAGTACAAGTGACGATCGGATCCGAGCGCGTTATACAAACGTTTAATATGGTGTACATAATCACTTGCAAGTACAGTAATCGATGTTTAGGATTTTTTTTTTCTTTCTATACATATTTTTTTCTCTCGTAGTCTGCGATGTGTGCCATTCCGTAGGTACCGTTACCTCACGTAGCCTCCATGCTTTTCAATAATAACATAATACTCACCTTATAAATAATAGTCTAGCCTACGACCGTAAGCATAATTTATACAGGGTTATTTTTTAAGCAGCGGTCTCTGAACGTTTATTTATATATATTTTTTTATCTTCACTCTCGTTACCAAATAGTTTACGACGTGATACTTATTGTAATATACCATTGAATACTTCGACAAATAACTCTGTATAAAGACCTCATTTGTACCAAAATAAAAGATGTCCGTTTTCATTGAAACGTCGCCGTACACGAAACATTGTACATATTTGTTTCTAGTAGATATTTCGTTACATAGAAGAACATTAATGAAGCGAATGAATATGTACATAGTTGTGTAATATTAAAGTAATTCATATTAAAACTCGGCCTAAAAGTTATAATGGACTACAGAATCTTAGATTTAAAGAAGCTGAGACATCAAGCGGTCATATGAAGGGGCACTCCCGTATCTACCTCATTGTATATAAAATATTTGGCTAAAATAAAATTAAGCGGATTTTCATTTAGGACCTAATTTTGAGTCTGTATTTTGGAGCAATAATTTTTTGAAAATACAGTTTTAACTCTCACTGCCTGAATTAATTGTAGACGTCTTAGATTTTATACTCCGCGAGCCTCTCATCACACAACTCATCACAACTCTCACTGTGTTTCTGAACGAGCAGTTCGTTTCCGTTTCCGTGTTTCTGAACGTCGCTCGTTTGTTTTCGAAGCCTAACTGTGATCGTGTATCGCCGTTCGTTCGTTCAGATGCTCTTTATTGATTCAAAATACGATAAAGAGTGTGGCGCGGATCATGATTGGTGTAATTTATATTTATCGAATATAATATTCGATTTGTTTAGTATATACTACTCGTGCCCCCAGGCGCGCCCCGGGGGTAGGTTTAAAACGTGAAATGTGATTTCACTCTAACAAGTGACTGTTTTATAGTTTGGCAAAGCTCAAACGTCCGTAGACACTACGTTTATATATTTAGTTCGTTTGTTTTTTTTCCTCGTGTGCTGTCACGTGCAGGTAGTCGCGACTCGCGTCAGTAATGTAAGATGGTGTCTCTAGTCAGGGAGTTTTTTTCATGAAAATAATAAATTACCATTTACTTTAATATATCGTAATAGGAACAGTCGGATAACTTATTTTTAACATTTATAATAATTAGATTCAGTACGTCTGTGTGTAAATTAGTTCAAACTGAAACTTTTCTGTCAATGTCATTTGTTGTTTTTTTTTTTTTTGTTTAGGAACACGTTTTTTGGTGCTATAATATTTTCGGCTTGGCTAACTTAGCGGTAAATGTAAATATTATTATATAATTTAATATTTATTGGTATTTCTTTTAATATTGTTTTTTAAAGACAAAGTTGTTTTCTCTTTTATATATATTTGGGTTTCGCAAGTCGCGTTTCGGCCTCGCAAAGACGAATAAACACTATATAGATATAAAGAACACTGCCATTACATTTTATCACAGATGGCTTTCCTGGTGTTTATTTGTTTTTGATAATAAATTAAAACAAATCGATGTTAATAAGTAGGTTGTATCGATGGAAAAGTTTCACTCTCAGTCTCCGTGAAGGTGCTAGCGTTGTTCATAACTCGGATTGTAAATAGCAGCTAATTAATATAACAAAACGTAGGGGATAATGCAAATCCGCGTAACTAGCATTGGATAATTCCGCGAAAGCTGAAATATTTACAAAATTAACGACCATTATGGTACGTTTTTCACAATCAGTAATTATTTATGTTTAATTTATTACTGAAAAAAACTACCTTAAAAGTCATTAATTTAGAAACTTAAACTTCAGCTTCATCTCAAACTTTCTTCTGATAATCTGCTTCCAATGTAGTTACGCGGGTTTGCACTATCCCATACGATAAACACTTTGACAAGCTGAGATAGTTGTATATAGGAGCGTTTGTACGCCTGTTGTAACGTTAGAGTAGTGTAGACGCTGAACCCGGGACATGTTGAAGACGCATCAGTGCCAATCGTTATACCTTTATTAATGGTGCGGCGAGGGATTCAGCGCTCGGCCAGGGTACCCTGCACCTGTGATCTCATGTGTGAATGTAAACCTGTTACACTTAACAGACGCTAATGGCACTATATTTTTATAATTTATTAAATGAAAACTCATCATTATTAAATATAGATTATATTCCATTGTTTTACTTATTGTCGTTTGGCGGTTTAATGATACAAGATGGCAGCTGTCATAAAATATTGTCTTTAACTTTTCTCTAATCGTTCATTATTCTTGTACATAACATGTTTAATATAACAGTTCGTTGTGAACTACCAGTGATATTTATTGTGTTTCTTAATAACTTTATTGAATGTTTTTTTTTAATATACCAACTGAGTGTTGTATAGTATGTGCCAATTAACAACATCTTCACCAGTGTGGCCACAACAATAAGTAAAACAGTTAATAAGAATGATTGAACAAGTAAATTTATACATATTTTCACAGCATTCGTTTTGTACAATTTATTTAGAACGTAAAGTAACATGTTTGTATAAATATTTTATGATAAAAAGCTTCATGTTCGTCAAACTAAATTAGAACGCCATCTGTGGAGATCCGATGGAAACTGTTGAAATATCAAATCATCGTAAGTCAAATGCTTTTCTTGCCAAGAAGAATGAGATTAGAAGAATTTGAAATAAAAAAATAAATTTGAAATTCTTGCCTTTATTGAGTCTGAACAACATTTTATTTACGTTTTTATAAAGAAGATATAAAATACACATTTGAATAGAAAATTAAAAAAAGTCAAAGCAATGTGAAATTCAAACATCGTCCGACAGATGGCGTTGCAATAAATGTTGCAATTCAACACAAATATTATTAAAATTATTTATGAAACATATTATTTAATAATGTTTAATATTAATTTTTATATAAATGTAATCGTAACGAGCATAATCTGTTGCGGCTGTATGCGTCGGGCGTGTTGTTTATGTACTGTGTGTTCAGAGTTCAGAGGAGACGCCAACCCTAAAACACGAACCTCCGCGTGAGTTGGAGCAACAAGACAGATAGTATATTGTAATGTACCTGATAATTAGAATGCTAAGTTATAAGTAATGGTTCTGTTATGCACACATAGTCGTAACCGATGTGTGTTTACTTGGGAAAGCTTGACTACCTTGTGGAGCAATAAATGAAATAATTTTCAAATTGTCTTATTTATTTAACGCCTGACTAGAAACGACGAACTTAACTGACTTATCTTCACTTATTATATGTGGATTCTAGTCAACTTTAATAACCGTGAGTTGGTTTAATATTTATTAATGACAAAAATACGTATTTTGCATCTATATTGATATTTTGTCAAAATTTTTATAAATATCCTTGTTTAGTTTCTCGAAGGAAATATCTAATAAGTTTTAGGCCGTTAGAAACCTTGTTCGAGCATTAGGTGTGATAAATATTCAAGATTTTAAGTGAAAGCTAGTTCAAGGATGCATAAATATATACAATATGCATCTTAAAAGGTTTTTTTACTTTTTTTTCATTCCTTTATAATCAATCAGCTTACAATCATACACTTTCTTTTTTTTTTACATGGCAACAATACTATAAATTAATTTATACATTAGCGATAAAGTATAGCATTCTATTTATTTCTGTATCCTTTGATATTCAAACTATGCATAAGATAAGAATGATGGAATGAAATGAATTATCTAACAATAGGAATATTTATATATTAGAATGTCATTATTATAAATATCTTTTGAATATAACTCAATGATATCAAGAATCCATTTTCTTAGTAAATAAATTTTCAAACATGAGACATACATGTCACTTTTACATGAGATTAGTTAATGCGAGACATATCTGCATTATATTATTAAAAAAATGTACCTTCTTTGAGCCTGAACCTACTCGGTTTTGCTTGTAAAACATTTAAAGTACCTAGACTTCATATTATTTTAAGCTGTGTGATAAACAAGGTGTCTGTCTAATTATATTTTATGAGTTATTTGGTCTTTATTGTTGGTATAGAGACGAATCTTAATTTAAATTGGTAATATACATAAATTATTGTAACAGTGAACTATCCAAGTGACGATTCAAAGCAAATTGTTTAGCTGACAGGCCAAGGTAAGGTTTATTCATTATAACACTGGTGAAAAAAGCTTGTCTAGTTGCTTGACTGACACGAACAGTCAGATGCTCTTCATCGAATCCAGCGACGAGAATAAAGAGAAGGTAGAAAACTGAACCAGCGACAATTTTAATATACAACTATACATCATTTTTACGTGCCAAATATAATCTGTGCGTTAAAACTTAATTATAGTTAAATATTTTCATAGATTATAAAATAATAATAATGATAATAATATTTAAGCATTTTATAACCCATTCTTGTTCGAATGTAATTATTAAGCACTGTCAATGTCAATCTATTTTTAGGCGGGAAAAATGAATAAAGGTATTTTTGGTTTACTGAAATCCAAATTGCTTACATGTAAATTAATTGTTATATGACTAAATTTTGGACTCCTACTATCCATGATGTTTCTTCTCAAGGCAAGGCCATACATGTTCAGATCTGTCGGTCGCTGTCCGGTATAAGCTATACTTATATTTTCTTCCTCAACACAGAAACTGTTTTATGAGGGACATCATACATTCAACAACAACTAATATTTTAACAAACAGGCCATGATGCACTCTTTTATTCTTCAAAAGCTAACCAGCATTGAATTCAACTGATCGTTTGAAGCTCCTTTTTATGCCATCTACATCTAGGAGGCTAGGACGAATGTGTTTTTCCGAGTCACATGTACTTTCTAAGAGTATTTAGACACCACTGACAGACGGCGAAGGAAAACATTGTGAGGATAAACCTGGACTTACAATTTCACAATTATAAGTTTGAAATTACCAACCCGTCTTGAGCAAGCGTGGTGATAAATGCTCAAACCTTCTCCATATAAGAAGATGCCTTTGCTCAGCTATGGACTATGATAGGCTGATTATCTAGCAGGAAATAAGGTAAGGTTGACTGTTACCCAGTACTTGCCTTTCACACTTTACCTCTTTAACCTTTATAACTTCACACACTGTCACTGACAAGACCCAAGCGTTTCTTGTTTGGATAACAGTATTAGAAACTTTCATTCAATTGATTGGCACCGATGGCAGTTATCGTTCACACTCTATGGAAGCTTGTAACGCTGGGTTTAGTTAGAGAGACAGTTACAACCAATGTTTATTTGAGTGAACCACACGATAAACCTGAGGGATGGTACAGTCATCCCAACAGCATGCAACATAACACACAACAATGCAACGTCATTGAACTATAGTACTTCGTATGTTCAGTCCACGTTCTGTTCAATTTCAATAATAACTCAGCTTCAACAGAATTGGATCTAATAACAATTATTACAGTAAACAACAGTTAGCTTCCGTTTGAAGCAAAACTTTTTCTACGGCAAGGTACATGATGACGAAGACTAGAAGAAAAAATCATCAGCAGCCGTATGTGACACATTCACAAAACAGAAACACCGAAACAGCGGAAAAGCTCCGCGTGGTTAAAGAGTCTCTTTAAAAAAGAACTAATAAACACTTATTTTACTTTTAATCTGTTTGAGGACTTTAAGTTTAAATATTTAAATTTTATTTATGTGGGTTTTTTAAGTTTTATTTTTAAATATAACTTATCCATCGACAAGTTCTGCTATATTTTTTTTTGTATGAACTATCTTTAATGAACAAGTTATAATATAATTTAAATGTGAACCAACGGTTACATACTTATGCCATATACTCAAAAACCGACCAAAATTCGAAGTCTAGAGGATTGAGGTCTGGGCTAGATGAGAGCTAGTCTTTAGCTCTAACAAGCTTGAAGACTCATGCCTTGTCATCAGGTGCAGAATCTTACTAGAAAATCCACGGTGTATTTATAAAAAGTGATAGTTTTTTCAATATTAAACAGAATATTTCTGTGACTTACATTCCCGTATTGCGACAGGTGTTTTGATTAATCCACTCTTTTTATTCTACAGATTGATTGGTACCAGGTCCTGTACATACATAGTCTGGCCATAAATACTGTTACAATTAAATATAAATAAATATTACTTTTGAATTTGGTATCTGTCATTTTTATATAATTTTTCATTGTGTTTTCTTATTTTGGCGATTTTCTTAGTTCAATATTTTGCGATATTAAAATGGAGTTGGGTGATAAAGAGAACCAAGTCGCTGTGATTGCTTTACACAAAGTGGGTATGGAGCCAAATGCAATTTTTAAAACTCTCCACACGCTTAGCATTAGTCAAATGTTTGTGTACCGGGCTGTTAATAGGTAAAATGAGACCTTTTCTGTTTTTGACAGAAAAAGATATCTGGCACTCCGCGTAGTGTTCATACCAAAAAGGTGGTCAAAGCAGTGAGAGAAAGAATTCGAAAGAATCCTGTCCACAAGCAAAAGATTTTATCTCGGGAGATGAAGTTAGCCGCTGGTACACAAGAAAATGTTTAAGGTTTTTTGAAGGAAATAAGTTTTGAAATAAAACTAATAGGTATTTTAAAATTTACTATACTTTTTTAACTACATTCTAAACAAAATCTCTGGAATTGTATGGGTTATTTGAAAAAAAAAACACAAACAAGATGTTCCATTACGCCCAATTGTAAGCTAGATTGATTCACCAACTTATAAACTGACTAAATTCCTTTCAAAGATTATATCACCACTCCGAAGCCACAAAATCATTTGTAAGGCATTCCTACCAGTTTGTTAATTATATAAAACCTCTGAAATTGACAAACTACCTAAGTCTACCTGTTCTTGACTGCATTGAAATTATAAAAACTAAGTTAAAGGATAAAAATATGTCTAAAGAATATGCAGAGGTGTTAAAGCATTGCCCTACATCTCGCTACCTCATGTGGAATGATGAATTCTACATATAAGTAGATGGAGTTGCATTGGTTTCACCGTTTTCCCCCGATATGAACCACCTTAATTCTATGAACAGCTTTATTAATTAGAGGCACAGAATTCTTTAGCTTTCTCAGTGAAGAAACATGCCTCAGATATTAAAACTAGATGAACGTCGGAGTCAGCAGTGTGTGAACAGAAAATGGACAAACCCTCGACCGAGAAGGCAGGTACATACCGAGACGAATTAAAAAAAAACATCCCAGTTTCTGTAGAGAAGATGACTAGAATCTATCCAACACCTGAGACCCCCGTGACCACACTGCAAGATCTCTAGATACAGTTAGCGCATTCTGCAGGAATCCAGAGCAGTACGCACGATCTCGTCTACCCGTAATCACGATTAATGAAAAGTAACCGATACTGCGCCAAGTTTGTAGTCAAAAAGAATTAAAATCGTTTTATCTCTCCGAAATGATTAGTTTTATTTTAATGAATCCTCACGAAAATCTTAGATCTCAAAATAATAACTTCTCTGGCTAAAATAAATGAATTGGCAAATTCCTAAACATTTCATAATTACACAGTCAAATACACATAGATAAAAATACATTTATTTATATAAGTACACTAGACGACCCGGCGAACTTCGTATCGCTCTATAATCAAGAAATATCTGTTACATTTTTTTATTTAT
>DVQO01000875.1:0-12563 GCA_018231785.1 Danaus gilippus | reverse complement strand
CAGGGCGACTCCGGAGGCCCCCTCATGCTGCAGATCCAGGGTCGCTGGACTCAGATAGGAGTGGTGTCCTTCGGTAACAAGTGCGGGGAGCCCGGCTACCCCGGGGTCTACACCAGGCTCACTCACTACCTCGACTGGCTAGAGAACAATCTGACATAATATATACTTATATGTATATCATGACATATAGTACATTACATTGTACATATATCGATGGCTCCTATGTATAAGGGCCTATGTGCAAATGATAATTGTTCAGTAGACGTGTTTTAAGTTTGTTTTCAATATATCTCGTACATACAACTGATGCTTTTGTATTTGTACAGCAACTATGACTATATGTAAGTCATTTAAGCTTAATTAACTCTTTTGGAAACATACTAGTTTTTTTAATACATATACAAGCATTTATATGTTAAAAAGTGTATTACTTATGCAATTTTTCCTGCATTAAAAAGTAAGTCTTTCCACCAAATACACATTTTTTTAAATGGATGTTGTAAAATGCAGTATTATGAAGTGTTTAAATCAAAAACATTTAAATGTCTAAATTCCTACTTTTCTCTTATACACAGAACCCATCGATATGCTAAAGGAAAGAAAAAATAAATATCTCATTGTTTTTTGTTTGACAATCTTGTCATATTTTAATGTGGTAACACTTAATAATGTTGTCATTTAAAAATCCCTAAATAGGCAACATTTAAGGATTTAACGATACTTCTTAACTATGGTATGAAGAAAAAGTATTTTATTTCTAAGTTATTGGTTTTCCAATCTTTGTATCATGACAATCATGGATTATTTTAAGTATTTAATATTTCTAATGTACTTACCTATAATTTTATTAAATCGCGCCATAAGTTTATTTCATTATCGATTCCTATGTTTGTTTGTTAATATTTAATAAAAATGGCGTTGTTTTTTTATGGAATAATGTTTTGTTAACAAACATAAATTGAAATCCTTGAAATGTAAATAAAAACT
The DNA here is from genome assembly GCA_018231785.1 of Danaus gilippus. Taxonomy (NCBI): domain Eukaryota; kingdom Metazoa; phylum Arthropoda; class Insecta; order Lepidoptera; family Nymphalidae; genus Danaus; species Danaus gilippus. The sequence goes on along the minus strand of DVQO01000875.1, from coordinate 11,576 downwards.
AGTACCTAATTATTGTTCGTTTTTTATTATTTATCGTACCTTGGACCTAAAAAAGCTATAGCCTTTTGGCCTATCAGAGCCGACTGTTGAGCAAAGGCCTATTTCTCACAAGGAGAAGGTTAGAGCATTAATCACCACGCTTGCTCAAGACAGGTTGGTGATTTCAAACTTTTGATTTGAAATTATAAGTCCCGGTTGTCTCACGATATTTTTCCTTCACGGTTAGAAAAAAAGATATAGAAAACCATTTAAATATTTTGTATTTTAAAAGTATTGTATACACAATAGAAAAAAAAAATAATTTTATACTATGGCAAGTATATTTCATTTTTTGGGAATAACAATAAATCGTAATAAGCATAACTATATTACAAAAAAATCACTTGTTGTGGTAACTATAAGATAATTGAAGTGCAAATTTAGTAAACCACAGTAGGTACTTAAACATTATCATATTTTGTTAAAAAAAACATTAAACATCTGAAGTCACAATCGCATCTTATTATATGTATCTTTTTAAACATTTCTTTTAAAGTACATGCCAAAAACTTATAAACGCAATCTTTTAACTTTCTCTTTATAAGAGATTAAAGTAATTCATATTAAAATGCATATGAGGAAATGGCAATACCTCATCCATATTTACAAAATATAGATTCAAGAATTTCTTTTCTCCTTTGTGGTCTACCATTTTAGCTTATGTCTTTTTTACTTGATCATATTTGAAAATATTTATGTATTACTTAGGAAATCTATTTAATTATTACAATTATAGCGAAAAAACAAATTTAGGAAACCGTAGAACGAAACCATAATGTCTTTTCGCTGATTTAAAGTGTCAAAGTTGAAACTTGAAAGTACAGTTGTCACTTGTCTGTTTCAGTCATTCACTATTCAGTGACTTATGTCTTATACTAGACATGATATGTATAGAGAATGATAAATATTACTAAATAGATTTCATGGGTGTTGTAAAAACTTTAGATATCGATTAATCACAACTAAGTATTCTGAATTGATTGCATCATGAAACACTCAACATCACCGACGCCCCTTTATCCAAGGAGCACCTCTCCTCTGCCAGCCCCAGCTAACTATCAGCCAACTACAGCCAGTGCTGCAGTCAAAAGATACAAATATCTGAGGAGATTATTTAAATTCAATCAAATGGACTTTGAATTCGCCGCCTGGCAAATGGTGTACCTTTTTATCGCCCCACAGAAGGTGTTCAGAAATTTTAACTATAGAAAACGTAAGTTCATACCTTTATTGTGTAAATATGTTATTGTGATAGTTTAATAGTGACCAATTAACAATTAAAGGTTTTTTTGAGTTCATGATTCCAAATAGATTAATATTATTGTATGTCACATAACTTGGCTATGTACTTATATAAACTATGAAATATTGACAATCAATGTCTGTATGTATTTATTGAGTTATTATAAACAATCTCTTCATAAAGGACCATAGGTTTCATGGTTACTGAAATCCTTTACTTCTGTAAAACTATTGTTTGGGTCTTCTATCTTACATGTAAAATGATTTTTTATGAACAGTAACTATTTATTGACTTAAAAATTTGACATTGAAACATATCTCTAGTATTAAAACATATTTTTTAATCAATGATACATTCAAAAATCAATATAATGAATATTTAAAATGTTGCACCATAACAATATAATATTACTAATAACAAAAGTTGTCACCTTTTAATAGTTATTCTTTCCTTTTTAAGATACAAAATCACAATATGCTCGAGATGATCCTGCATTTCTAGTGCTACTGAGCCTCTGGCTTGTCTGTGAGTATTCCACTATTTATTATAATATTTACAATATAATCAAATGATTAGTATTTCCATATTATAAAGTGAAATATCTTGACAAATTTTTAACAGATAAATCATAATTTTGCATATAGTAGCACATATTGTTGCTAGAGATATCACTTTTCATGAAAATTTTTGGTATCATTATGAACCTCAACGCAACGGATATATAATAAAAATAAGATTTGCTGATATGATTTGTATTTATTAATATTTTAAAACTACATACTCCCAATGTTTCAGTTTCTTCTCAGCAACCTTGATCACATACAGATGAGTTGAAATTTTCACTGAAATGTTGGTAGTATGTGGTTTTTAAATAATAAAAAAACATGCATTATATTCAAAATACTTTGTTTTCTTCAATGAATACTCTCAAAATCTTAAAGATCATTATAATAGTATTAATTCAAATTATACCTGGCACTTAAAGACTTATTGTATGTTTTAAACCCGTTCCAGTATCATCAATATGTTTCTCGGTGGCGATAGGACTAAGTGTGAAGAGGATCGCTGGTTTTGTATTCTTTGTTGTGTTCATAGACTTTATCGGACTCGGTATATTAGTATCTACATTTTTCTGGTGAGTTATGTATTTGTAATCTATAATAAATATGTTATTTTACTTTGCTTTCCAAGTAGGTCTTAGGTGAATTCAAACAAGTTCTTTAAAGCAAACTTGAATGCTCTTGTATTATGATAATATAAATCTTTTATTATGATATTTATGTGAGAGCATCTCATTTTGCACTTTTTAAACCTGCTGTATAACACTATCTCTGACAGCTGTGGGTTGGCTGGAAGAAATTTCTTTTAGACATAAGCCCGCCATTGTGAACAATGATTTTATTTGTAAACTAACCATGTAAATTTACAGTGCAATAAAGAGAGAAAAGATTAAAGCATTTCTATAGGTTGTATGTAAAAATTTCAAAATTTCAACCTTTATCTATTTTATTGTAAAAGAATTTCTATTTTTGTCATATAACTTAAAAGATATCTTAGTAGTCTTTAATATTATAAATAATGTCTAAGAGGATACACGGATGTTTATTCCTCTTTACTTTTATATAGCTTAAAAATACACAAAAATTCCCTAAGTTAGATAGCATGAAGGTTGTATTTGGTATGAAGTCACATGGGGACTATAAATAGCCTTGCGGGTTTGTTATCATAAGTATTTTACTGAATAAAAACTATAAATATCTCTGAATTATATTTCGAATTCGCGGGAGAAGTCGCGCTCAAGAACTAGTTAGCTATGCTCTGATTTCATTGATCTTGTGTTTTATTTGTTCTGTCTTATTATTCCAGGTATCTCAGCAATAAGTACCTGTGTATCCCGGGTGGTGGTGACGTTGAGTGGGGCTACGCCTTCGATGTTCACATCAACGCCTTCTTCCCACCGCTGTCACTGTTGCATTGCTTCCAGATACTGTTATTTAACCGTAAGATACAACTTTCTGTATAGGAACTCATGAAAATCTCCTAATAGCAATTCATTTGTGGTTGATATAGAAAATTTTGCTAGGGATCCATAAAGCCTTAATCTTCTCCATGTGAGAAGACCCCTTTGCTCAGCAGTGGGCTCTGATAGGCTGATGATGATGATGACATAAAGCCTACTATATAATAATGGCTTTTTCAGACTTATATTTTATCTACATATAATATTTTATATATGGGATTGGTCCTTCTTTATAAAGTTTTTGAATCTATAAGTCAATTGCTATAATATGTAACAGTATAAGTAGTTAATTATTTTATAATTTCCGTAATGATATACAATAGGTGTATTTTTAATCTGTTTTCCAGAAATATTAAAACATGATGGCTTCGTATCCTGTTTCCTGTCCAACACATTCTGGCTTGTGTCTGTGTTCTATTATCTCTACATCACCTTCCTCGGATACAGCAGTGAGTTATATTCATTATTGTTTGTTTACTACAAAGAACTCAAACATCTCTTAAATTTATAAGCTAGTTTGACCTAGTAATGTTAGTGTTTTTAATGATACATCTGTATCGTCAGAATTGGAAACAGTCAAAGAAAATTACATTCTACATAAGATTTACATTATCCCAAGATGGCCTATGTACAGAAGCATCTTTTTTTCCTTTAAGTTAGCTGATTGACACTTTCTTACCATTAAGCTGGACTTTTTTATAAAATTTTAATGTGTGCAAAGAAAATGAGTGCCTCCCTAATTGAGCAGCATTATTTAAAAATAATAAATAATGTACATTATAATTTGTCATATTTTATTCAAAATCTTATAAATTAAAACGTTTTTTTGACTTGGTTTTAGTAAAATACCTAATATTTTGTTTTCCAGATGTACCAATGTTGAAGAACGCTAGAGCATTTCTGTTTCCTCTACCAATTCTGTTCCTTCTATATATCTGCACATTGTTTGCCGACTACAACCTCAGTGTTAAACTGATCCATTTCTATGAAGCGAGACACTCTTAGATTATATAAAAATTATGATTAACATGTATAATAAGTTATTTGTTACTATTCTAATGTAAATAATATATGTTTATAATAAAGTTATTATTGTAAATGAATGTTTTTGTTTTATAAAACACTTTGCATACTTCATGAGCATTTAATATTGGTAATTCTATATATATGGTATAATTAATCATCATCTAGTACAATAACTTCATCACTTGAGATTGGTTTCGGTCTGGGTTCGGTTTCGCTGAAGGAGAGTGTTTTCTTAGCTTCAGGTTTCTTTGTTTGTTGGTGCTTAGAGATAGAAGTCTTGGTTATAGTCAGCGACGACGGCAGTCGGTTCAACGAAGCGTTTATTTCCTGGGAAGTTTTTGGCAACGATGGAATATTTTTCTGTCTCTCCGCTAATTTCTCTTGCAGCGTTTTACCCGGACTGACTTGCTGGTGGGATTTGGAGCTGGTGGAGGAAGGGGATATGTGCGATTGATGACCCGAGCTGTGTCCGTGTGACCCGAATGAAGATAAATTCGCCGTCATGGATGCTGGCAACGATGAGAGGACGGTGCCCATACTGGGAGTCAAAGAACTGGATGTAGATTTATGAATGCTAGTGATTACGGAAGTCGGAGCGGCTTTGGGGAATGAAGAGGGTTTGCTCACCGATGTCATAGATGGTGACCTAGTGGTCAGGGGAGCCGCGCGGACAATAGAGCTCATGGAATTCGAAAATGACTTAGATTTCATTATATTCGAGGACGTCGAACCTACCGGTCGGCCGCGCTTGGGCTTCTTCTGTTGCTGGGGCAAGTTGAATCCGGGGAAACTCGATCCCAAGTACTGGCGGTAGTACTCCGCTTGATATGAATTCTGTAATGATGTCTGGAGAGAAGACTGCATTTGATTTTGCAAACTCGTCAGTCCCGCCAACGCGCTGATATTGCTCAAGTACGTCAATGATAGAGCCGCAGCGGTCTGTGGAGACATGTCGTTGAGCATCGGAACGTAACTTTGGAAGGCTGCCGCCATTTCCTGAGCAGATATTTTAGGTAAACCAGTACTTGTACTCATATTGGGCGTGTGGGACTTAGATTCGGCCTTTGATTGGCTAGCTGAAACCGGTACTTTAGAAAGAGAACTGCTGGACGGAGTTTGAAATTTAGAAGTTTGTTTCTTCGGTAAGCTTTGACTTTTTTCAATATTTGTCGTGGGTTGCTGCTTGTGGGTTTGGTTGAGCGTCTGACAGTATTTAATGCTCAGGTCAACTAAATTCACGTTTTCAGAAATAGGACTCGTGCTAATCAGTTTATAAGCATCGACAAGTAATGTAGTCAAATGTTTTGCGTTTGGAGTTTTTTGTACTTTCAGGTAAGCCTTATAAATATCTGCCATGAAGCTTTTTAAGGCATATCTCTCCACCTCGTTCGTTTTTAAATCACTTTGTTGGCTGAACCTTAACAGCTGTCCTTTCAGTAACTGGACACAAAGAGAAAAGGCCTGTTGTGCTAAATCTTCTCTATCAGAATCTCTTAAGTACTTCTTTTCTAGATCTGGTTCTATTTGTAAATGTAAGCTCAGATCCAATAAGGTTTTGTGATCGTCGATTTCTTTAAATATTTCCAAGGTCAGTAACACACAACGGTTCATATGAAAGGCAAAAGCCCCCGGTCTCTCGATATCATTACTCGGAATTTTCCAAATATTGTTAAAGAAGTTATGTGTTCTCTTTTCACTGAATAGTCCACACATTTTCTGACCGGATCGTGAGGTTAATGTCGATAGCATCAAGTCCCTACATCTTTCGATGTCTCGTCCTTTTTTATAATAGAAGTGATAGTGGGCTAATCTGTAGATAGCTTTATAATTCGGGTGATATCGAATGGCACAATCTTCCAGAGCGTTGAGGCATCCTGACACGATCTTCATTATTTCTTCGTCTGTTAATGGTCTGTTCTCCTCGGAGGACTTGCTGGAAGTGTCGCTACTACTGTCACTGCTGCTCGATGAAGAATCGCTAGAGTTCGAATCTGATGAAGAAGTTGATGAGGAAGAACTGGAGCTTTCCTCTTTTTTAGGAGCAACGATTTCCTTTTCCTTCTCTGATATTACTTCCGTAGATGCATCTTGCTTGTTAACAATGTCTTGCGGTTCTGGTTGTTTTTCTGAAACTGTTACTGTTTTATCATCATCTTTATTTTCTTTATCAGGCGATGTTGGTTTTGAAGCTTCTGTTGTTCCGGTACGTTCAGTATCGTAAGAGGCCGATCGTCTTATTTTAGCCGCTGCAGCTTCTATTTTCAAACGTTTAACTTCTTGTGTATCCTCTTCACCGGCGTCACTTATTGATCTCTTAAGAATATTGGCAGCGTGTGGTTCTTCATATTTCTTTGCCATTTCAGCCTCATTCCTTATTGTTGTAGATGTATTTGTAGCGTTATTATCTTTTGGTTTTTTAACAAATGGGCCCTGAAGCCATTTATCAATACAATTTAAAAATACTTCGCCCACGGAGGCGGGTATGGGTTTGTTTTCGTGTTGTTCAATGTATTTAAGAATGGACGCATGCATTCTGTAATGTAACTCCAACACTTTTAAAGAGAGATTGGGCGGTGATTTGTAATTAATTTTCGATGGATAATAAGCTTTAGCTTCGTGCAGTTTCTTAATGCCTTGCATAAAAAAATCCAGATAAACAGATGGAGGCTTATTTCTCTTCTCTGCAACTTTACCCAACATGTAAAACAGCGGCCATGAATCTTCAGACAAATCTGTATCTTCCGGGGCATACAGAATTGTCGTATAGCATTTGTAGCTTTCGTCCAAAAGATCTTCTTTCTGTCTTTCAAGTGCCTCAAACTCTTCCATACTTAGCGATTCACTGTCTTGTTTCAGAAGTCTCGAACAATATGACTGTACACTATATACGAAATTTCCAAATTCTAACCATACGGTATAATTTCTAGGATTGAGTTCTAGCGCTCGCTTGAAACAGCGAATCGCTGACTTGGCGGGAATAAGATAATCTCTTTCATTATTTAGTTTTTTGTACAGGTTTAGGGACCTATCCAAAAAGAAAACCTTTGAGAGCGACAACAGAGCCCAGGAGTTGAATCTATCATTATTAAGAGTTATATCCAACATACTATATTTAATAGCTTTCTGGTGATCCTCCTTTTTAAAGTAATAGTCACTTAAATATAAATAGATATCTCTAATTTTATAAGGGAAATTTGGTGATATTGGAGTAAACTTTTCATCAGTACCCTTTATATATTTATCTATTTCTGATATATATTTAGATGGATCGCATTCAGCAGGAAGGAGTGATAGAATTCTGTGGAACAGCCCCTCAGTATCCGTTGAAATTTCAGGATTTTTTCCTTCAATTGCTGGTATATTAATAGGTCTAAATATATCGTAAATTTGCTCCGCTCTCTTCCAATTAAGAATTTTAGGCGTGGCCTTGTGATCCCTGAGATGTTTCATTTTATTACTAATTTTGTTCGGATGTGCGTACAGACAAAAAACTACCTGTTCCATATATTGACAAATATTTTGATAGCAGTTAGAGAGTAGCGGAGATCGGAGACATGGTACAACTGTATCGAGAATGAAGTATAGGAATTCGCCATCGGAATTACAACACCAACTCCTTTCACCTAAATTGTCATGAGCTATGAATAGTAACATCAATGGGTACGGAATACCGTTACAGGATACGGAATCCTCATCCGTAGCTGATCGTCCCCTACCACGATCCTCTTCTCGCTGCAGGATGCAATACATTATAATCCACGGCGAGAATGTATTAAATGGCATATCAGAACTATTGGTCTCTACTTGATGACCGATTATTCGTATTAAATCTTCAAGCCCCTCGCTGAGCTCCTTAGCACCGACTGAGTCTAAACACAATATTCCTTCCGTAAGTAGTATATGCTGGATGCTGGTCAATATTTTGATCACGACCAGCGTCCACGTCTCGTAATCATCAGAACCTGACGTGAAACGGAAATAATGTTTCAAGGATTCGTGCAGACTGATGAAAGACCACTTTAAACAGTTATGAACATCGTCAGATGCCCAATAACTCTCCATAATAAGGGTTAGCTGAATCGTAAAATCCAAAGGCAACTTAATTTTTCTTTTCATAGCAATTGTCTTGCATTCGTCGAAGGATTCAGTTATAATGGCAATCACTTCCTCATAATTGCCCTGGTTATATAATTCCATGACGGATAAAAGCTTTTTATTCCTCTCCATCGTGTGAACGAGTGACAGAATATGTTTTCTGCTAATTTCGCTTTTAAATTTAAAATTTGTTACGTTGAGACTGTAATTTTCGGCGAACTCGCCCATAGCGTGAAATTCGTCGAGAAGATCGTACCCAGTCTCCAATGCCAAATCCTCGGATTTATTTAAAAATAAATGCACGTGTAATTTGACCCAAAGCGAGCGCAATATCATTTCCAAGCAACTCGGGTTGGAAAACAAATGTGGCTTCGATGTTACTATCATATCAATAGCTGATATTACATTTAAATCATGCTTGGACTTCTGCGCCGACTTTTGCATCAATTTTTCATTCACCGTCAGTTCTTCAGCGACCAAATTAACCTGGCAGAAATAAATCAAGTTCTGTGAGTCGTCCATACTAGTGGGGACTTCAACGTGGTTCTTGTAACACTCGGCGGCCGCTTTAAACACTTTGCACAACCCGTCCGACCACTTCTGATTCCATTTATCACTTAATATTTTCAAATAATCGTGTAACATATCAATGATGTCTTTGCTATTTTCTGTAAATAACTTTATGAAAGCCTTCACGTCCTTTTCTTCAGCCTCGCTCCCGAAATATTCGGTTTTATTGGTAATTTTGTCATCATCTTTATTCATGGACACATCGGGAAAGAGTTTGTCGAGATCTGACATGTCTGGGGAGCTTTCTTTAGTTTGATTCTCTTTCTTTCGTATCGCCTCTGGTTCTAAGTGAAGGGGGACCATTTTTCGTAAAATATCATAAATATTGCCCGTCCTTTTTCTAGCAGACCCTCGTGTGAACCATTCCCATGGATGTAAAAAGCTCAATGCGCTTCCTCTCCGTCTAACAGAATTCTTCTTCTGCGATTTATCGTCTGTATTATTTTCTGTTGCTGATTCTGAAGCCACCATTTCAATATCACTTTCCACCTTCTCGCTGTCCGTCATTGCTTTGTCTTTATCTGATAAATCATTATTTTCATTTTCCGATACCGTTTCCATGACTTTTTCGGTATCAGCAGTGTTGTCTTTTAATTTAGTCTCCGTTGATTTCAATTGATCATCTTCTTCACAAACTTCCATACATTCTTCTGTATTTTCTGTCTGGCTACTGATGTCTATAAAACAAGCGTGGCTGAGACAATGTTCTGTTTGATATTGGTGCATATGAACCAATGATTCACCGACGGCTTCCCAAGTTTCCTTTGCTATGGACTTCTTTATCTTTATCCGTGGTACTGCATGAATGAAATTATCCCCTCTCTGTTGTTCAACAAATGACTCATAAATATCTTCAGCTTCCTTTAATAACTTGTCGGCTAATGTTTCATCGATAGGACCATCCATACTTTCATTCCATTTATATATAGGATTCAAGTCTTCCATATATTTCCTCATGTATTTATAAACTGTATATATATGTCTGCGATACACAATTCCTCTCAAATATCCAGGATCAAGTTGGAGTGCTTCATGAATAGTGATTATACATTGTTCTCTGTAATTTAAACCCAGTAAAAGTTTAATGATGTTGTCTAAACACAACCAGTGTCGTGGATTCCGTCGACAGCCGTGTTGGAAAGCCAGTAATGCTCTCTCGTATTGCTTAGCTTGCAAGCATAATAAGCCCATTCTGTACCACAAAGTGACATCAGTATCATCAAAATCCGAGGCGTCAATGTATGATTCAATGGCCGACTCTATGTCTCCGGCTTCTTGTAACATATATGCAAGATTCTTATAGCATAGATATTTTAATTTATTAAGTGGCCCGGATGTGACCTCACCGGGACCAGGTATCTTAACATTATCTAGAAGTTCTGTTTCCAACAAATCCTTTAACAACTGAGTTGCCTCGTCCAAACATCCTTTCCTCTGCAGTTCAAGAGCTTTAGCATATTGCTGAGACGCAATCTGAAGTAATGCTTCTGCTGATGTCTGTATTTCTGAGTCATTTTCATCTTCTGTATCTTTATTACCGTTTAATGTTGATATTTTAATCATGTTTCTTAATTCCTTCAAGGAAAAAAAAAGATCGATGTATAATTGCATAGAAGAAAAAAATTTAAAAACACATTAAGAATGGGATAGTACTAAATATGTATCGATGTATATATTAATGTAACAATCCAGAAATGAGGCTTACTTAATAAATTACAAAATTTGTCCTAAAAGATTCACATATTTTTGAAGCCGGTTTTATTAAAAAAGACTTGCATTTAATAACTCACCTTACTTAGCCGATTAATAAATCATAAACTAATGTAGTTTCATATTTTCTTAGGTCCAAATTTAGCCATAAAAATAAATACTATTCCCATACTTTACTATATTTACATCTAACCAAGCAGAATATCATTGACAATAAACATTAAATATTCAGCTGTCGGCTTCAGGCACAGAGTAAATTAAGATAGTTAAAAAATGTTGGCACTCTCATTTTTGTTTTAGACAGAATAACTTACAACACTGAAGATTTTATCATGTTTTAAACTGAAAATATTTGCATTTATTTTGATTTAAAACATTATCTCTTACTTTACATTCCTTAAATTTGTTTAGCAATACCTATGAGGAAATACTCACCAAGTAACGAAATATGAGTGTTAAAGTTAATATTTGTTAAAAGCTTAGATAAACTTATAATACAATAAAATTAAACTTACATCTGTTTTATAGACCTTTTGTCTCAGCTGTGGTGAACTATTTTTGTAAATATTGATAATTTTATTCTTTTTCTTTAAAAAGTTTTTATTTTAAAAAAATTACACATATTCATGTTAATGGGACCGATCCTATAACTACTTGTAAGATCACGGCAGGGTTGGAAAAAAAATGTTTTTTTTTTAAAGAACAAAACATCATGTTTTTTTGAAAAAGAAAAAAAACATGTTTTTTTTAATGCTTCATTGCTGTTTGAATTGCCTTGTTTTAATCACGTTTTGAAATGAATAAAAAAAATATATACCAAAAAGACAAAAAGTGCTTTATTTATTGTAATTATAATTATTATTCTTATTATCA
>DVQO01000874.1:0-12564 GCA_018231785.1 Danaus gilippus | reverse complement strand
CGTAACAGATATTTCTTGATTATAGAGCGTTACGAAGTTCGCTGGGTCCTCTAGTGTATTTATAAATTTCTTATCACTTATATTAAGAAACATTGAAATTATTATGTTATGTGCCCGTATGATTTGCTTTAAATTTCGAGAAACCTCTTTTAAACTTTTGATAGTTTTAAAACATTCCTGTTTTTATAACAAAATAATTAAAAACTTTCAAATATTGTATTGTTTGACATAGATAAATAAAATATTTTCATATTTTTAGGATAAAATGAAAAATACAATCGCGATTGAATTCTGTATGTAAATAAATCTTTAATTATAATTTACTAAATGAAATGTGTATTATTGAGGAGGGTCCCTCAATATCATATTCTTGTAATAGTATTCTTTTTTTTCATTATCAGTAGATTGGATGAAATAAAGCCATTACTTGATTTCTACCAAATTTGTAAAAGCATAAAAAAATATTTAAGAATGAATGGCGATGGAAAAAGTTATTGAATGCCCAGCTATAAATTGGCCAATTATACAATGAAATAAATTGAATTTATTGACTCATCAAATAGTCTTTTGTTTTTTTATTCGGAATTTTTATTCACATATTATTTTCTAAAATTGAGATATCCATATGTTTGAGTCAATTTAATGAACATAATAGGTTGGTAACATATTCATAGATATTTTGGTAACGGTTTACGATGTGAGCAAATAGAATTCTCAGCAGATCCTTAATCATTTTAAATGTTCTTTGTTTGATGCTATCTGTTTCTATTATATCACTTTTATTGGATGTCAATTGCAACTACTAAGTTTCAATTTCAATCGTGTAATTGTCTTTTGTGCGCCCAATACATTATCCGGCAATATTTCACCACTGAATGATATAAACCTACGATATTGGTTTGAAATTGCAGATGCTCATGGTATGCGCTCCCATTACCGAGCGCTTCCTATTGTTAGTGATATTGAATGTGAGTGAGCAGATGTATGTACTGTTTTATCACTCGTAGACATTGATATTTTTCTTACATGCAGTTTGAAGTTTTTATTTCGAATTTCAGTGACTAATAAATTATTATTTATAAAGTATTACCTACTAACGAATACTTATATTATTTAAAGGCACAAAAGGATTATTTTTTATTATTTTTCTTGAATAAAAATATATACGATACAATAGATAAAACTTTCTCTTGTCCCTATTTAGAAATAGTAAAAGATAAATTGAATTTATAGAAATAACTTACCCGGATAAACACTAAAACGTTAAGGACATTCTGATGAGTAGCCGGTATCTGTTAAGATATTATGTGTGGAAAATTTAGAATATACACATTTTTCTGAACACATTTTTATTTATATTGTGACAATAATATTGTTCAAATATAATATAAAAGCTATATCTATGTATTATTTTTATAATATAATTATAAAATCTAGGAAGATTTTTCATATTAAACTTAGAGCCGTATTATTGGTGTGTCATTTACAACGATTCTGGGATTATGAGGTGGCTTCACGCCTCACTGGGTGCGAGGCCGGCTCGTGCCCAGATTTTTGATGTATATTTTTGGTAAATCCTACATGCACCTGGGTCCCGTTCAGTACAAATATGCATAAACGGATAACGAAGAGACTCGTAAAATACAAAGAAATATATAAAAATTCTTTTTTTTTTCAGAGCGATCAAATCTATAGAACCTAATTAGAACATTAATTTTTATCAGTAATACTCGTATGTTGAGTAAACTCGAGTATTACATTGAAACATTTTATAACTGTTTGTTTAGACAATTACAATCATTAATTTTTAAATTGTTTGATTGAATGATCATATTGCTATTATTTGAATGTTCACTGAGTAGAATTTCTGTCAAATGACATACTTCTCGCAACATTTAATACTTGAGAATTTAGTTCTCATTAAATCGGTCCAACCTTTCTATAAATAATCAGGAATAACAGGTAAAGATATACACGAAAATTTTAAAATTTACTAGTGTAGTATATATAGCTTTTGCTCTGGTAATAATTGATTTGAATATTTATATACAACAGAAATTCTTATTACACATTTTACAGTTGACATAAAAATCAACCGTCATTTTATTTGAAATGGACCATAAACTCGGCTCTAGAACGTGACATCTTTTTTATATTTTTTAGAAGTTGAACGACATTTTAAAAATAATAAGGACTTTGGGTTGTAGTTAAATTTTGCTAATATATCACCGATTTTGAACTTTTTGAATAACTGAACCACGAATTAGTTGAGATGGGTTCTAATGACATTTTAAAATTTATTCCAAAGTACAGTATTTTTTTTGTAATTTTACTAAGTGAATTAATATGTTTCATATTTAATTCATTAGTTCTTCATTGTTTCGCATGCCTGTAACTGTCGTTATTTATTTCAGCATAAGTTTTTGAATATACATAATATGTGTAACACAAAATGTGTGCTGCAATTTTAGTATAACTTTAAGATATTATTTGTGTTTTTAATAGAATAAAATTTTTACTTGAGTGAGCACTTTTTTATTCAATTATAAAGTGTCATATGCCCTATGTTAATGCGTAACAGTTTCACTCGCTTTTGCTACACTGAGTTTTGTCAACCGAAAAGGAAAACTGAGACAAATTTTCGTTTGGAATGTGTAATATTGTATAAGTGAAATAGTAAATAACATAAAAACAAGTATTAAAATTATGAAATAAAAAAATCTTTTTTGCTACGAAAAATATATTTTCTCATAAATTCACAATTACGCATGAAATGACAGATGACTGACAGTTTCTGTACTGCCATTTATTGCAAAAAATTAATTTACTACTATATTTATATACGTATATATACGATACGTACATATCTTTCGTAACTAAAGGCTTCATATTATGACAATGGTACTCACTGTCTCAAGTGTAACATATGAACAATTGTAATAGTGTCATTAAATTGATACCTTTCATTTTATATTCCATCAGAGACGATCTTTCACCCTACTAAATGACAGTGATTGACGCTTTTAAAATCGAAAAATTCTAAATCAACAAAAATAATGTCTTAAATAATAATTACTAAGAATAATCTTTATTAAATTACCCTAAAAAATAAATTGAACTATCACATTAAAAAAATATAGTCATATTGAACAGTAAAACTTGGCATTGACAATGTCTAAAGCTTTACAATTAAAGCGATCCCAAAATAAAAGAAACAACCTAATACTCATAAACCATATAAGTTCAATAATTATCTTTTATTATAATGCGAAAAACGTAATGTCATTATTTGCAACATGTTGTGTTTTTGTTTTCATAAAAAAAAAACACGAAAATCCATAATTGAAATAATTAAAATAAAATATAGGTGTTCACATAGGTATTTTTCTATAATTTATATTCTTTTGACTTGCCCAAAAATATCTTCAACTTTTCCATAGCACATCGCTTTATAGCCACCGGCAAGGTGGGGTTAAAATAGAAGATACAGCCCGACCAATAGCTTGCATCAGCTGAGCATGAGGTGAGCTGATATTTTCATTCGTTCGTACAAGTGATTTACGGTAATTGTCTGCTTGAATAAGATTTTTGAATAAATATTTTGCTCCATTTTTTAAGTGTGTCTATAATCTGAATACAATATAAATTCCGTGTTTCATTCGCTGATTGAAATAAAAAATTCTATTTACATGTTTTGTCTACCATTCATATCCCATAGTTATACCCACTATTAAATTATATGGTAAAAACACAATCCTTAGTGGCCTAAATTGATAATTTTGTTTGAATTAAATGCCCAGAGTTAAAAAGACTAATTAATTTGCTTGGAAGTTTCACAAAATAACACCATTTTTTGTTTTATTTATATTCATAACCGTTATTACGGGGTTTTACATTAGATTTAGTGATATTACTTAAAATCTAATATTTGTAATATTATTCTATAATATTTAAATGTGTTAAATAAAATGTCTTTAGCCGGAAATATTTCTGAAGATAATTTTATAGAAGTATAGGCCGCAAATGCTAAAAGCATACATATTTCATAACAACTAGAACGCCTCTTTAGCAAAAATAATTCCCTTCGTTTGCAATTGTGAAGGTCGCAGTATAAAATAAAGCTGCAAAGTCAAGCGGATGTTTGTAATCACAAATTTGTATTCCAAAGTCACAATACCTTCATTTAAATATAAAGCTTTAACGCTGGCATAACTTGAAATGTTGCCTTAGTAAAGATTTGCAAAATAAACTCTTGTGTTATATATGTATATACAGAATGTAATATTTTTATTTATACAAACACCGACTGGATAAAACTTTATTTTATAAATTATTAAAAAATATCTCGAAATAACTCAGTTGCCGTATATACTATTTTTATATAACAAAATATATGTAAAACAACAATTCCTTGTTTTGCAATGATAAAATGTTGACATGCAATCGTTTTATGGGGACGAGACAAGTATTCAATAAATTTCACTTGTTATCTTCCTTTTTTGGCGAAAAGGCGTTACGATAGAAACACAGGCACTCGTATATATGAAATGAAACATTTAAGGTGGTTTGAAAAGACCTACTATGTATGTCCTTTCTGTTGTAAAAATAACTGGACATATTGTAAAAAATATATGTAGTAATCGTTTTCTTTATTTTAGGCGTTGTTGACCAATAATTATACAAAAAAAAACTACATACTTTTTAGATGTATGCTACGTTTTATTACAAGAATTTCTATTTTTACTCTAAAGAAAAGGTGGTAATATGCATACTATTTCAAGTTTCGTCAACATAAACACAGTTTTAATCTCACGAGAGTTAAATGTTGGAGCTTAAGCATTATGTATGTAAATTACTGCGTTGCATTGTTAGAAACAGCAAATGAATATGGAAATAAAACCAAAGTAGTTTTGTTCTATTTTTCACCCATGTTTTAGTTCTATTTTTCAAGACAATTTAATAACTTGGTATTGTAATATTTGCCACCACGTTTGTATTATTAAATTGTATTATATTGTATATTTGTCCTACAGAATTATTATCACCATTATGACAATTAAGATGTGTTATGTAAGTTATTATTTTAATAATAATCAAATTATTTTCATTTCAAACTATTTCGGCAATAAAAATGCTTAAAAAAACATCTTTATTTTTATAACAATAATGTTGGATTGTAATATAAAAATCAGACTATAAACAAGCAATCCCTTTGGACTGAAAAGTAAGAAATATTATATTTCTCTAAAGATTAAAGGAGTTCGTGCTAGGAATTTTAAATATTTTTCCTCTGTGGATCCAAAGACTTATTTCCTTGGAATTAAATCAAATTTTATATTTATTAAGTCTTATCATTCCTGATGATAAAATACCATATTATTTTCGCTTCTAAAACAATTTAGTGTTCTTCTTCAGATGTTCGGTATTTATTTTCAATAATATTTTGCGCAAAAGGTTTACTACTTTGTGTTTCTTAATTTCTTTTACAAACAAAACATTAATTATAGGCTCTCAGTTTGTGTGCATTAATTCATTCTGTACATTACACTTGTTTACTCAGTTGGCAGAAACTTTTGCTCTGATTTCCCTTGACGAAAGAAGCATTTGTCACAGTCTATTAAGTCGTTTCTGAAGCTAAACAGAGAAAATGAAAATAAATATAAGAATCCTTGTGCTTGACACGTCTAAGTATTTTTTTGCATTGTGGATTAAGAGATACGGATACTCAGGCGACGTTCTTTCATTGAAGTCGGCGTAAGTTACTTAAAAAAATTGAATTAACACAATCATAATAAAATATATACCTTGCTTGATGTTTCGATAATGTTGCATTGCTGACCCAACTGACCACGGTTGAAGTAATATGATAGCGCCAATCCCCTTTTGTTACCATTATATTTGTAATCATGCAATGCGAAAGCCTCCAAGATAACCAAGTACATTTATAACATGTGTTGCACAATAAGTGTCACATTTTTACAGAAAATTAGGTTACCAGAAATACTATTTGGGATTTCATTTTTTAAAGTTCATTCGTAATCCCTACCTCTCTTCAAAAATCATGTTACATACAAATTTAAAATATAGTTTAATTTTATTACTGAAACTTTATACGAAACATTAAAATTCACATTTTTGTAAAGTCGTTCAGTTGAATTTAAATTAACACGAATGTTTATATGACACAAACGCTTAGATTTTGAAACCACTTGAACCAATACATAACAATTTTTTCATTTTCCAAATAGTTTTATTTCATCAATAACTTTCACTATCTATTAAATAGTCAGAGCTTTATATTTATACTTTAATCATATAGTATCAACTTGAATATCGAAGAAAAAAAGCTAAGTACCTTCTAGAATAATTTTAATAGCATGGGTTTAGATATAGAATCATTAATCGCTGTCTCTGGGCTCGTGATTTATGAGAGTGGTTATATTTTTATTATAAGGTAGTGAGAATCTATATTGTTATTATACTTACTTTGTAAAATATCAGAGACATTGTAATTAAAATAGACCTGGTCCTGATTGGTTTCGTGGTTACCAAAAGAAATGTTTAAAAAAATATTTTAGATGTAGACTGCTTTTATTAGAGTAAATAGTATTTATGCTAATTAAATGAAAAATAAAATATAAGAGGAAGTGAAATTCAAAAATATAAATAGGATCCGAACGGGCTTTTCAAATATCTCGTCCAACTCGCTTTGTGAAATGAGCTATTGTGCCGTTACTGTAGTCAGTGAATTTAGTGTTCTATATAATTTAAGCGACATTTTAAATTGAAATTAAGGAGGATATTTAATTAAAATAGTTCTGTTTTTAGCTGTAATAGATGGATGAAATATGTAACTCGAAAAATTACTGTATTATCTTTTTATAAATACTTTTTTCTTACACTTATTTTTTGCAATTGTTAAATAATACGTTGGTCAACTATTGTGTTTCACTATCAGTGGAAAGTCGTTCCCATGGTTATTTTCTTGTAAAATATGTACCTTTATTATATAATAGTAATTAAATAATTTTTGTGTCCGGTAAAACAATTAAAGAATACATTTTTTATGTAAAGTTTATTACTGAAAATTCTTAATCTTAATCATCTGTTAAAAAAATTAAGCAATTAAACTTTTTATATCAATAATTAACACATTGTTAATATTACTTTTATATGTTCCATATGAAACTAATATTAACTATCAGTTATCCTAAATGATTACGTTCCAGTTATATAAAAACTACAGTCGGATAAAGCTTAGAGAGTTGAAATCTGGTTAAAAACTTTTGTCACAAAGTGCCTAATAACCAATAATTAATTCAAATTTATAACCAAGATAAATTTTAAAATAAATAAAATAATCATTGATCATATAAAGGCTAATAGAAACGTATAATAGATTGATAGATAGGTACAAATTTATCTATCTGGCTATCTCAATAATTGGGCCCACAGGTTTTGTGAAGGAGTATTTTCATTTGCCTTTTTAGTGAAAACCAGACGATGTTACTGAAAAAAATATCAGAAAAATCAAAAGGAAAAAATGTTTATTTTCATCAATTAATTATAAAAAAAGTATGTTTTGATAGAAGTACCATAAATTGCATGAGTAAAGCCCTAATGATTTTTTATACAACATTAATCTTAGGGATATTTAAAATTCAAAATTTAACATTCAAAATAAATTTATAAATTACCCAAACAAAAACTTACAAGCACGCCCAAACGAACGCACTCACAGACAAACATACTTCAGAAAATTATGAACCAAGGAAATGAATTTAAAAATTGTTTATTTTAAACTTTTATAATTTAAACAAAATAGTCCGGTCAATTTAGACCCAAAAATGAGAGTGAAGTTACTTTAAGTCCCAACAACAGAAAATCAGTGAAATTCCTTAAAACATAATTATAAACACTGTTTGAACGTTCCCCATCATTCCAGTGCATTGATATTTTTAATTCAAGGTCAAAGGTAAAAAAAATAGTTTTTTGCGATTTTCAGCAAAACGTTAACCTTATAATAAAAGTACTTCAGACAAAAATTGTATATTATAAAATTATCTATAAAAAGTGTATCAATACTTTTTTCTTACGAACCACCGTTTCTGAGATATAACGATTGCTTAGAAAGGAAAATAAAAATAAGTGACTAATTAATCTTCACACTAAAAACAACTGTTAAAAATCCAAAACCTTCTGGTAGCATTTCTATTGGGTTAAACTTAGTATGTATCCTTATGTATCCTAACTACAAAGATAATCGAAATTAATGTTAGATGGGACATGGAAAGTTTGCTTGAGTTAAAATGACGGTCCTAAGCTTTGCTTGAAGTGTTGGGGGAAGTAAATTGATCACTGTTGATATAAGTGTTTAAACAATAATACAGAAATGGAAATGATGGTACATACGAACATATTTAGCAGAATAAATACGTAATAAATAAGTAATGTTTCAATGAATTGTACAATAACGTTAGAACTTACAAGGGAGAAATTCTAAATTCAACCAGCAAGTTGGTATCTTTAACCAAATTTTTACCTACTTTGCTTATTTTAGGATGAAACGTTAAAATTTTCATGTGTGTATGATAGATTAGATTTTATTTAGTTTCAGGCAAAGCATAATGTATTTAACAAATCTGGTTTTGTTTTTTGCACCAGGTGATGGCTACATTGTTTTTCTAGAGATTATAGTGTAGTGATTGAAATTAATTTTAATAAAATATGTTTAAATTTATTAGATCTGCAACAAATCTATAAAGATCAAAATCTGTTTGACATTCAGGCTACCTCTTTGATATGCAAAGAGGAATTACCATTGGATCCCGAGGTATTAATATTAATTTATAGGGACTAGATCCAAGATTGCTATAAAATTTCAAAACGCATCTCTCTGTGTTCCTATTAAGTGTAAATCAGTGTTTAATCATATGTTTATTAATAAAAAGATAACAAAATGTATTTAAAGAAAAACTCATTAGTTTAATTTATGTTTAAACGCTTATTGCTTTCTCGGTGGTCTGGAATATCTGTGACAACAGTTGCAGGAAACTTCACAGATTAGTATCTCTGTAGGACTTAGTACGAACTTCTTAGAAACACTGGCGGTTTGCCAGATTTCCAACAGGCAAGCAGATTTTGTCTTTAAGAATTTTTATCGGGCAAGTAAGTTTTATTTTCAGCTTGAGGATATTTTTGATATATTTGATGTTTAAAGAAGGTTCTCAAAAATAATTTCTCGGTGTTATCAAGCCACAAAGGCTTCTGGGATGTTATTTTTCCACTAAGGATTAGTATAATCAGTTGTAAGGAGCTAATGTTGAAGAAGGTAGAAAAAAATGTGGCCACAGAACTTATGAAAGAAAAACTTATTAGACATAATTACGAAATGGAACTACAGTTGTTAAATTTTAAATGTTGGCATAAAATGATATACCTACCTTTAATTTTGCTTGTTAGATTTTGTGAAACATTTTATCGAAATTTGTATTCTCAAAATATTTTAATTAAATAAAAATTTGTAGCGGACAGTAATTCTTAAAAATTCTATTTCGAAATAATTTATGTCTATATTAAGATTTTGTTTGAATAAAATATCAGAAACAATATGTAATAAAGTTTTTACATATCACGTGGCGCAAAATAAAAATTAATGCTATGTTAAAAATCACAATGGTAATGTAAAATGAGATTGTATCAAGCTTTAATATAACAGTGCAAATTCGCTTCATATAATAAAATTCAACCAGCCGTAACGTGCGCATCACATGTTATTGCTTGTTTCCGTCAGGCCTTTATATCATGATGAATCACAGCTTCGATAACATTGAAAGAATTCTTATTTTACGAATTGTTATTGAAGTTTACTATTTTTGGAATAATAATATTACATTTAATGTTAACAAATATTATATTTGCATTTATTCGTTATTACCTAACTATATAACGAATGATTTGTGTAATAAGTCTTATTAAATTTAAAAATATGTGACCTGAGATTTAAGAATATTTTTTTTTAAAGAAGATAGTAATAGAAAGGTTTTAACTTGTCTTAAGAATGAAATCTGTGAGTATATTATTATGACTTTTTTGAATTTCATAATCTTAACAAAAACAAAAAACATAGGTTAATTATTAAAAGTGTTACGAGCCTGTTTGACTACTATAATCCCAATTATTTCAAATTCACAGTAATGAAAAGAAGTATTTTAAAAATTTAATGAATTCGCATAAGTAATTTAAGATATTATTTTGTAACTAATTGGAAAACAAATCAGAAACAATTTTAATAACTCACAGATGAGTAGCTCATGAAGAAGAGTAAAATGGAAAATTGTCAATTTTAGTTTAAATGAGTTAAAAGCGATTATAACTTCCATCATAAGATTTTGGAAACCCCATTTCTTAAATTATTTTGAACGCTTTAATAACAATAAATTTAATCAAATTGATTTTGAAATTACATTTTAATTTTTTATAATATAAAATTGACAAAATTGAGATATTACCCTGATATAAAGTAAGAAACATATTATGTATTCAATTTGATAACAATTCTTATTAATATTACAAATACTTCAATTTCTTATTTTTCAAGAGTTGTTGAACCGTATAAATATAAATTGCGTCATTAATTAAATGTTGTTTATATTTTATTATGTAACTTTAACATTGAGTTATTTAAATTGATAGTTTTAATTTTAGTTACAAAAAGTATCAGTTAATAAAAAAGAAAGCCCATATGTAACAGATCGGTACTTATCTGCATGCTGTGTAATATGACCAAGTTTTATGAAAATGTTTTTGCTGTGTTTTCGTTTTTTTTGTTTCAAGAGCTCTTAATGAGGTTTAAAGATATCATATTTTTTTATCAAAAACTGATTTTTTGTAATGTGCAATATTATTTAAATGCCCTCATTGGTGTCATCATATTTTTGCTTCCAGTCAATTATAAAAATATTTAAAAATAACTTTTAAAAATGTTTTCCATTGTCACAATACGAGTATGTATGATATCATCATATGTCCTATGATATTTTTTAATGTAAAATTGTCAACAAATAGAAGTAGCGTTTTGTATATTTACAAATTTTGATCCCTATAACTGCTTTATTTTTCCGAGACATGTTTTAGGGAACGCCTTAATGAAAAGTCTACTTTGCTTAAAAATTCAATATTACGCTAATATTTTACTTTTTCGGGGCATTTTCTATGTATAATATATAAAGTTTAAGATATTTTAAGATCATACATATTTTAGATTATTTTTATATACTTGTATATGTAATAATTGATGTAATAGGATACTATTATTCGATATATGTGCTTGTTTTGATTAATGTATTTATATTATTGAGTAATAAAATCAAAAAATATAGATATTACCAAGTCCTATTTTTTCTAACCTTGTCATAAAGATTTCTCATCAAGGGATGACATTATCCAGTTACCTTATGGCTTATGGCATTCTTGTTGGTTTAAATGTAAAAATACGACGAGGAAAACAGGTCTTTAAAAAGAAAAGATCTTTATTTACATCAAGGATTGATATAAAACAAGATTCGGAGTTATATTTAATGGTCCCGTCAAAGTTACCAGCGACCGTTACGTAACAGCTATATTAGATTAGCTATTGAAGACGGTTATACCGACGAAAGATTTACGATAATTGTCATAACAAGAAATAAAAAAAAACTGACATTACTATGAGACTTAGGAAAAGGTTTAAAAAATGTAATAACATGTAGATTAACGATTTTTTTTTCAAGTAAAGCCTTTGGCTTGGGACATAACACCTGTGCTCTAGACTGAATAAATTTGTTCTAACCAAAATTGTGATCATCAGTAAGTCTTATGGAGTCTTCGTGGAGTCCAAAGCTGTGAGGTGACGTTTGGCAACAATTATCTAAATGTGACAGCAGTATTTCATACATACAAATCATAGGTGCAGACGGATTTAGAGTCAAAGAAACTGACCTGTCATAAAGTACTGACAACACCGAGTTTCTTTGTGGCTGCCTTGTATTCTATGTATAATTTCTCACATTGCAATAACTTAATTAAATATATTTAATAACGTTAACGTTTTGAATGTTTAATTCAGAGTAAAAAAATCTTGATCTGAGAAACCTTAATTTAATATTCGATCAAAGACATTTTTATTGATACAAATTGTAGCAGAAAAATTAATAAAATTATTTCAAAAGTAAACATTTACTTTGTTGACGATTTCTTTAGAGATTATCAAAGTCCATGGGTACAAAAGTCTTTCATAATAAAACATTCATTAATAATAAAAGTATCCTCATTTATTTATTTCATTTACAAATCTCTTTTTAATATAAGATGAATTTAACTTAAATATAACCTGATCATTGTTTTATTTTTTCTCTCCATGTTTTTTCCTTTTTCAAGGATTTCATTACATTATATTTCTTTTAATTACGATGACGTACCTCATTTAAAAGCTTACTTTGAAAAATACCTTAAATAAATTGAAATATAAATTTAAATTAAAGCATTTCTTATGATTTATATGTTTTTATAGAAATGCCTTTAAAC
>DVQO01000873.1:0-12572 GCA_018231785.1 Danaus gilippus | reverse complement strand
TCTGTCGCACTTCAGAACACGGAGATTTATGGCTTAAAGGTAAACTCCAAAAAAATTAATAAAAAAAATATTTATTTATCGATTGAGGTAGTACGAAGTCTGCCGGGTCAGCTAGTAACGTCATAAAAATTAGAGTCAAGTTGTATTTTTAAATGAAACGAGATTAGACCGAAACCAAAGCGTGGGTAAAATTTGGATTGGTAATACGTCATTATCGTGTATGAAAGTGCCGGAGGGCAAAAGCAAACGCCTTATTTTATCACACACATCACACGGGACACGGGCATGATTTGATGACATTTTAGCCTCAAAAAACCACTGAGTATTATGAAGAGATGAACTACGAAATATTTTAAGATTGTTCTAGATCATAAGTCTAATAAATAATTTAAAAGAGACTATGACAGTAATAAGGCACTCTGCCATTGGATGCACGTTAGTAACCCTCCTATTCAAACCAACCGTCAAAGCGAGTTGGTAAAGAGGCTGAATGAAGACAGATACACAGATGATATTATAAAGAATTGTAAAGACATAGGTATTGCCTTAGTTCGGTGATAAGCCATCAACTCCTATTAACGTTCTGAACGAAGTCTCAGATTAATAAACTCATATGAGTTTATTTGAATAAAATCAAGTTTTAAAACATATTCCGTTTTTTTTTTCATTAATATAATTATAGCCTTATTACAATAATGATTCATTTACGGTGATTATAATATGCTTTTTATCATAAAAAATGTCGACTATCCATCTTACCGGTACATCACTAAACACGTCAATGGCGTTACGATATACGCATAACACTTTGCTTTATTTGAAGGTGTAGTAACCTTATTCAGTTTTATTCTCGATTTAATTTCAGAATATTATAATATTACATTATGGAAATAATAATATCTTACTAGTCATATGACTATAAGCTAAGTTAAAGTAAAATTACTATATGGTAAAAAGTTAGCTTCGAACATAGGTATCGAAAATATTAAAATTATAAGAATACTCTTGTATTCTTATAACTTCTGAAAAATTAAACTCACTACCGAATTGGAAAATACAAATCTGTACTACCCTAATGTAATATGTGTACCGACATAAAATTTTTCTATTGAATAATATACGTTTCCGTTATTATATTTATTTTGGTCATTTATTTTCCTCACCAAGGCGAAAGGATTGTTTTGTTTAATTAATTGTGACGAAAAGGAAAGCTAAATTAAAGACTAATTGTAAATATTGGAATACAGTAACCAGTATAGCAACTATTTCGTTATTAGGTAAATTGGATTTATTATAACCTTACTTTTTAAAGCACTTTAATTATAAGGGTATCCAAATTATTACTTGCTATTATATATATACATATAAATATGTATAAGTCTCGTTTACGAGGGTGCGGGTTCGATCCTGGCAAGTTCCAATGTGATTTTTCCGAGTCATACCTATGTACTTTCTAAGAGTATTTAGACACCACTGACAGACAGTGAAGAAAAAAATCGTGGGGAAACCTGGACTTATAATTTTACAATTATAAGTTTGAAATCACCAATAGCCGTTTTGAGCAAGCATGGTGATTAATGCTCAAACTTTGTCATTACCAGAAAAAGGCCTTTGCTCGGCTGTGGGCTCTTATAGGCGGATGATATAGGTGTATTATGTATATTAGCGTGGGATGTGTAAAAGAAAATAGGTAATGAAATACATTACGCTTCCAGCTTGTACTCAGGAATTCATTGCTGAAAAAACACACACGAGAAAAAGGTATTTTTCAAACGAATTCCTGTATAATAGTTGAACACACGATTCTTCCACTGGAATATAGTCAATCGAACAATTTAAAGGAGAGCTTGTTGTCACCAATTTTATTACTGAATGCTATTATGGTTCGATTTCCTTTTTTGCGGAAATTTTATTCAGACAACTCTTTGCAGTATAAAATAATATCTTTGCGTTTTCGTACGAGCATACCAACGATGCCGATCACCTAATACAATAAATTATTATCAATTATATAATTACGAACAAAGACGAATTTGTTGTTTTTTTTTTTAATGAACTAAATCTGATTTTATCATATAATACAATAGTAACATAGTAATAAAACAATGAGTAAAGCATGTCAACTATCTAATGTAACTTTTATATCTATTCAATAGTCAAAAACTCTGCAGTATAGCAGAATGTAAAGGTATAAGTACTTAATAAGATACCTACGTAGGTTAAAAAATTAACATTAATAATAACCGATGCATTATTAAACACAAAATTCAGTTTGTATTTTGGCAATGGAATAAATAATAAAGTTTGAACTTCAAATACCGCTTTTTGATGTGGCATCATTTTGGTAAACATGATCATAGCTATTTGTAATTTAATATTATGATAGTTCATATTTTCTGTTAATGTTTATACAAGCTTTAGAGTACTAATTAGGACGATTATTATAATTTTGAATTTAAACAGGAATAATTGTATCGTATTCAACAGCCACATATGTGTTATTAAGCAAACATTATAATAGATTCGGTTTAATAATGCAGGGTTATTTACATTTATAGTTTTTAAAATAAATAAACATTCACAATTTTTTGGAAATGTGTATAATTTAGAAATAATTTTACTTTTCATGCTCACATTGTTGTAAGTATAATAATGACAATAATTTGTTGTAAATTTTACTTTTGAAAACAACTATAAGATGGAGAACAACAGTATCGCTTAGCTTTTTTTTATGTCAAAGGTGGCAAACGAGCAGACGGCCTACTTGATGGGCAGTAGTGACCGTCGCCCATGGACATCCACAACATAGGCGTTATAGATGCGTTGCCAACCGTGATTGTGGAGGAAAAGGGAGGGGTGGGAATAGGAAAATAGCAAGAAAGGGTGGGAATAGGGAAAAGGCAACCAGTTCTCTTACTTATCGGACGAAACTCAACCAGTAAACGTTACTTCACGCCGATCTTCTGTGAGAGGGTTGTACTTTCACGGTCGAGCCAGCCCATGTTCGAGCTGAAGTAACTTGACTACAGCTAGGCTATACCACCTAAAAATTCAAAATTAATATATTTAAAAGCATCTAATAAGTTCTCAGTAAAAATAGTTTGGGAAATTCAAAAAGCCTATTTGTAGTATTGTATATTTCAATAAAAATATAAAGCAAAAAGAATTAAATAATTTTTATATAACTATTCAATAGATATTACTGGTCAAGTGTCAACATTCGGGAGCGTCACCGGCGGAAAAAAACTCGTAAGGTTCCATATGTAATTGCTAAGTTCTTAGAATGTAAAACAACATTTATAGAACTAGAATATATTTCGATTATCTCTTTACAAGAAATAGCTTTCATTTCATAGCGTTAACTGTCTTCATCAGTTGCTTTTTAAAAATTTACATAGGCCGTATTAATTTTTTTATAACAACAGCTGTATTACAGTTATTTTCCAAATTGTTGCACGTTGTATCAGTTTAATAATTGAATAGTAGTTTCTGAGATCCTATTTCAATTTGGGATAGTGAGTTGGAGATTAAGTTTAGTTTATTTACGAGTTTCATGTTGGTTAGTCAATACTTAATTTTAATAGCACTTAAAAAAACTTCTAAAATAATTCTACCCAATTATAATTGTCTAAAGTCAAAGCCATAAATAGCATAGCGCATTTATGTAATACTTACCTACTTAACAATGGTCGAAAATCACTCTCCTTCCTCTAAAATTACATCATAGATTCAAGAGTGTATTGTACATTGTAATATAATTACAAATCATATTGTACAATATGTATTAACCACGATAACTAGAGATTATGTTTCATTAATTAATTTATAATTAAGATGAAGACTAGTATTACCACAACTGTGCATCGTCATACTGTGAGTACATACGAGGCGTTTCGAATTTTTGATTCATAAATCTTACAGTACAGTATTAAGATAGCGTAGGTTATTGAATGAGGAACGTTACACTCTTCGTATGTAGTGTGACGAAACAAACTTATAGTAAGCAAAATGTTTAGTAAACGACAGATCCTTTCCTTTGTCCATATTACTTAATGTACTTAAAATGTAAACCTGCATTTCGCATGGCTAGGTTAGAGATAAAACCACTGTAAAATATATGCTAAAAGCGCCTCACCTTAATACTTGTACTAGAATTTCAATTAGACTTAGAAAATCAATTAAAGGTAGGTATATATAATAGTGAATAACATATTAATTAATACCGTCGAGTGACGTCCTATCAAATGGATTTCTAGATTAAATTAATATGACATTCTATTGATAATAATATATAGATTGAATACACGTTTTAAGCTCTAAAGGAACATAGGAGATCTAAACTACAAGCTATAATTAATGGATAAGGTTATATTGAGAAACATACAGATATTCAATATGGTTTGAGAAGGGATTATTGATGAAAATTAATCTGAAATACATACACAAAATATCTCCGGACATTCCTTTAGATTCTATCAATAAGATTTATAAATTTATATTCTAAATTATACCTTTTGCAATTAACATTAAAAGATTATTATTAGAATTTGGTATCTTTGACAGAGATATGTGAAATAAATGTTAGGCTATTGTAGTTATTTTCAAAGGATGAATAATCAATATAAATGAAACGAAATTTTTGGATTACTCTGCGTTATTTTATTATTTTATAAAACTACATTCTCAGTATCATCTGATATCATCTGTAGTGATCACAGTTGCTGCAAAAGTAAACGAATCGTAGGAGTATTTTGTTTTAAAAATAATAAAATAACGCGTAGTAAACCGAAAATACTCGCTAAAGTCTTAGATCTGGCTATGAACATTGAATTGCTCATAATACACGCAAAAAAGTCTATTCAACCCGACTCAATTCGTATGCCAAAGAAGTTTCATATGCACATTGTTTAAAAAATCTGATAATTGTGCTTCGTTAAATTAATTTAAACTTTACAGTTAGGAGTCTGAAACTGTGAGCTAAACAGATGAAAGCAATATCATTTCGAAATATTTTAATAATGAAAAAAAAAAGCAACACGTTTTTAAAACGATAGATCATGTTGATGTTTATATATTACAGTAGGTAGGTATTAAAGCTATTAAACAGCGCAAAACACTATGTTTATACTGTACTAGTCGTAATATTATCTACAATTTTTCAGCAGATGCTGTAGGGCGATTGGAAATAAAGATTACAACAGAAATAAAGATTTTGTCATAAAATAAAAAAAAACAAAAGTAAAAAAAGTTAGTGACAGAGCTTTTCACTTTAGTTGCTATCGATGAACAATTTTTATAGCCGTCTAGGAAACCGCTCCTACAAGACTTGACTTCTGAGACAAGTGGCCTTAGTTGAAACGTCTAGTTTTCACTGGCTGGAGCAAATATCCCATATCCAATTTTATATTTAAATAATTATTAGATAGATGAGTTTGTTTGTTAATCATTTATAGCCAGATTCATTTGCAACCTACAAAAATAATGTTCCTTTTTTATAATTTTGTGTTTTGATGATTGAGAATTCTAGCACAATATGTATACAGTAATTGCAATAGTTTTAGGATACTAAAATTTGTATTACTCCATCAAAAACAATAATTATTATCTAAAGAAATCAACGGTTCCTATATCAATAGTCTATGCTCATAGATTGTTGCTCTCATCTCAGCTGGCTCATACAATTGATCCAGGTATGTGCATTTAGGGGTGCTGTTACGTCATTATGGAGACTGGCTCCCCTGTGTTATTGACCCCAGTCTGAAACTCGCGTGGGACCTTGCGCAGAGATGATTTCATCAGAAACCACGCAAATTTTTGCCTCCACCATCTTCCCTCCCATCGGGATTTAGCAATAAACACCATATAAATAAATCAAATAATATTTAAATATCAATTGATTTATTTAACGATAAATCGGAACTGTACAACATCTATAACAAACGCACATTTTGATCAAATTGTAGTGTACATACATATTTAACTGTTTAATGTGATAATTACCAGATTCAAAACAATAAGGATAAGACATGGAAAATTGCCATTAAAAATATAACAAACTAAGTTTGGAAGTGGTAATATTGAATGTTAAGGTATGTATGGATTAGTCATAAGAATTTAAATCAATCAATGTAAAATCAAAGATTTGTTTTTACCGGCATAGGTTAGGAAGATGAATTGTTTCGCTTCAAATACAGAAAGTACACTTCAAAGGAGAAAAATTATGAATATTACATGTAAAATTAAGTATAATCTTGTAGTATACATCAATAAAACTCATTTTGTACTCCTTTAAAAGTTATAGGTGAACCGGCAGGAGAATTAGATTAACCGGCACATGTGGGAAACATAATCATATACAACTTAATATTATTATATTTTGGCTAATCTTCTTTTTTATTTTATTAACATGTCTGTAGTGTTAAGGAAGTTTTTGTTAAGAATTTTTCCTGTTTATAGATTTTCACCCTTATGAATATAGGACAGTAGTCTGTAACAAGTACAGAGGGTAATGACCGGGTCATAGACTTCGTAGTACACGATTCGTTCCCGGGTTAGTATTCAGTATTCGTTGGCGAAGTAACCATGACGTGTATTTATTTCTATAGTGTCAAGTTGTTTTGCGTGAAAATGACATTTTTGTGTGGAGTTATAGAAAAAATTTATACAATGTACAAATTTGGAATCAACCAATGGGTTAGTAACACTTTAACAGAAATAATTTTATATTCATATAATATTTTGTTGATAATAATACCCATGATATTTTTAAGTAATATAGTTATAATTTTACAATAACTTAATTATCAAAGTAAACCATCTTTCTAATATAAAAATTGATTAAATTAAAAATAACACCAGGTAACGTTTGGTGTTTATTTTATAGGTATTTAGTAAATTTCTGACACAGCGCTACCGCAAACAATCTGCGGACAATAGATATGACAGTTATTTTGAAAGTTGAGGAGTCAATGATTATTATTTTATGTTTGTTTAAAATTATAACCGAATTAGTTTTATGTTACGTTCGATAATCATGGTTATAATTTTTTCGGAATTAGCAATTGTGAATGTGGTCTTAAGTAATTACTTTTTTGTGACTGTAGACGCAATGTTAAATTTAATTTATATTAATATAGATTTTCATAGCTCAAAATATCATAACATAAATTTAAATTGTTTTATATTTAAATATTTTTTCCTATAAGTAATTTAGTGGTATAAAGAACTGGGACTCGAAATTATTAATACCACTTTCAGTATGAAGAAGGTTTATAATTTGCTAACTAAAGATACGTATATACTTAAGGTTTGCCCTAATGAAAAGTCTTAATAATTAAAAAACTGGCAGATAAATCTCGCCTGGAGAACGTTCTACACATGCAAATTATCATATGTTAATTAGTCCTTACGATTATGTCCTATACGTGTAGGTACAATTCGATGCAAAACTATAAATTGTGAAATTTGTAGATGCATGTAGTATATTTTTTTTAATTTAAATATCAATAAGTGAAACACTCAGGTACAAGTATCCTACTATTGACTATATTTTATAAAATGAATCCTACAAGTTAGATGTAATATGTATATAGACTCGTATAAAAATATTAGAAATGAGTATGAACTTAAAATAATTAACAAAACGAAAAACTTGTCTATCTGGCAGCGTAATTTAAACTTACTTTAATAAAATATTCACCAGTTTTTACTCCAGCTAACACATTTAATTAACTAAATACGAACACATTTTTTTCATTTTATATTTACTTTAACGAATGAGTTGTAGAAAAGCAGCGAATTTAATGTTATCTTGTTTTTATAAAAATATTACGTTACATTTTAAAAATCATTCCTGGTTTTTCTTTGGAACTAGTTATTACTTATTACTTTTTCGTTTATTTCAACAAATCTCAAAAATTACTGCATCGAACATTATTTGTGACGTTCGCGTTGATGCGAAGAGAAAGAGAAAGAAAGTGAAAGAGTGGTGTTAACATTCACATTAGAAGAATAACTTGTCCTGTCAATTTTCAATCTTAGCTATCAGGTTTTTCTTAAATTCAGATATCATTTTCGTAATAGTCCCATATATTGACTTATTTTCACAAGTAATATAAAGAAATATGTAAAATAAAAATTAGGGTGTGTTTTCCAATTAATAATATTACAAAATAATGTTACGTCAGTATAAATCTAATAATTTAGGAATACCTATTCTATTTCTAGTTATTTATAATCAAACTAACACCAAAATGCAAAATATGAAATTAAAAAAAGTGTTTTAGTATATATTTATATTACAATGCAATAAAAGTATATATTGTTATCAATTTAATAATTATAGTCAGGATGAATATTTATTTAAATATTTTTAATGTTAATTAATACATCACATATCCTTATGTGTAAGGATTATAATTGGTATATGATCTCTTGCTAAACTTCAAAGGTTTAGTTTATAAAACTAAAGAACTAACGCCAAAGCTCTCATTATGTTGTACAGGCATAACTTTAATCTTCCAATTAAAACTTAGGTTTGTTTGCTGTGTTTAATTATTTTAAAGCACACCATGAAACAGCATAATTAAAAATAAATAAAAAATATATACGTAAATTGTGCATTAAATATAATAATATGAATGTAATTTGTTATAGTTTGAACTGAATCTAACGAAATCTTTTTCTGCAACTGTTTTTTTTTATTATTTTTAAACCATTTTAGCATTTTGTCGAAAACCAAATAGATATCAAATACTTCAATTCACCATACATTTAAATATTATTAAAGAAAAAAATTAAGGGTAAAATATTTTGTTGTTAAGATAAGTTAAACATAAGTTTTCTAATAAACTTGACTTAAAGACGAAAAGCCCCTCAACAATATCATCAAAACAAATACGAGAGACTATGTAGTTATTAATACCGTTTAGTTTTAACGACGCGACGGCGGAAGTTTAAAATGTTTCTTTTAATGAGTTTGATAAAATCAATTCTAAAACATTATTCATTGTGATTAGTTAATAATAGGTAAAATATTTCATTAATAGATTGTCTTCACAACTTAGCCCCTTTTTATAATCTTATAGGGGTGGCATTTGATTTACTAGATGGACAAAAAGTGCCTTTTGTAATATTCTAGCTCTTGAGTTATCTCAAAATTAAAAACATTTATTTCAGTCTTGTAACTTTCGAGTTTTAAGTAACAAACAGACATACAAATAACCTTTTGTATTTAAAATAGTTAAGGTACAGGCAAAATTAATCCAATAAAATTATTATAACGTTTATCTTACGAAACATGTTCTTATGGATCTATTAATGTATATTAATAATTTGCAATACATAGGTACGTAGTCAAAAGAAAAAATTATTAGTAATCATACATACGAATACAAATAACTTAAATAACGAATACAAATAAATACATATCAAAAATCAATATTTGCACATTGTAAAGGTATTTATAGTTTTTACAAAAATGTAGCCCTTTAATTGATAATACCTAAAATATATTTTTGATGTTTCGTAAATTCTATTACGAATATAAAAATGGTCAAGTTATGAAATAACTGCATTTAAGTCTCATAGTAATAAAATTAATACGTATTAGTTTTCTAATTACTTTAATATTAGTTTTTAATTGTTATTTGCAATTATTTCCCTCGGGATATCAATTAGATAAAAATAATGTTAAAAATTTAAAATTCAACAGCGACGATCGTATGTTAATAAAATATAGAAGCTATAAATCAATTAATTGCAAGTAATCTCTGCTTCTCGAAAAAAAAACAATAGTTAATCATTTTTATTAGATACTACATATGTAATTAATCAGATCGTTTTATTTTATAAATATTTTACCGTTTCTTATTTTGAAATTTACAACATTTATTAGTAGAATAATAATAAGAAAAACAATTAAAACAAAAGAAAGAAATTATCAGGTATTATAAAAATCTTTAAAGTTTCGTTATCCTTGTTAAGTTAGATGTAAATCCTTAGGTACTGTTTCTTTAAAAATAATGGGTTTTCATATATCTCCCTTTCGTTTTTTTTTGCTCTATATTTAATGCATCATAAAAAGTGTTACAGTGATTGGATTCAGAACAAATATGTTCCGTTTTGTTCGATAACAATCTATTTTCATCCAGATGGCAACTTCATAATACCCCTCTCGTAGTAGCCCTCCTACTTATTTGCTAAGAACTTGGATAGTCATTTTTCACAAGCCTCTTTTGAGTTCAACTTTACACCACCAACGACGTTCGCCACGGGCATAAAGAGGTGGTTATTACTTTGTGCTATGTCCGGGCTATATGTTAGATGCAATAAAACCTCCCATCCGAGCTCCCGTAGCTTCTAAGGAGTTATCAACGAAATATGTCTGGTCTGGCGTTGTCCTGGTGAAACATTATGCCCTTCCTATTGGTCGTGGTGGAAGCTTCTGCTGCTTCAAGCAGTCCAGTTATTGGCTACTGCCCTGGTAGAATTAATCGTCTGGATACATAGGAGCAACTTATAGTGGACGATTCCCTTCCAATCCCACCAAACACCAAACACACAGCAGAACCTTCCTGGCCGTGAATCCCGGCTTGGCCACTGTTTAAGACGATTCACCGGCTTTCAACCAATACCGTTTTCACTTGATATTGTCTTATGTAATCCATTTTTCGTCATCAGCTATCACACGCTTCAAAAATGAATCGAGTTCGTTTCGTTTTAGCAGCAGAAGGTTTTTTTTGTGTTAAATCATGCGGCACCTAAACATCAAGCTTTTGTTGCATTCAGTCTCCTGCAGATAGTTTAAAATTATTCGGGGACCACTCCCATCTCCTGGGCGACATCATATGCCGGTCTAACTCCATGTTTTCTATGATTTGATCGGTATTTATCTTCACAAGTCTTCCGCCGATGGCTTATCCATGATGTCGTTTTCACCGGCTCTGAATCATTGAAAACATTCCTCAGCGGTTCAAAGTGATAGAATACCACCCTCAAAACACCATTAATCTCACGGAACGTTTTTCTAGCTGATAAGCCTTTAACGAGTTGGATTAGAGGTGGTAGAGCCTAGCTGTGGTCAAGTTACTACGCCTCGAACATGGGCTGGCTCGACCGGGGAAGTACCACCCTCTCACAGGAAATCGGCGTGAAGTAGTCTTTAATGGCTGCGTTTCGCCTGGTGAGTGAGAGAGCCGGTTGCCCTTTCCCTTTTCCCAACCTTTCCTGCCCTTTTCTTTCCCTCCCTTTCCCACCTTTTACTCCCCATTTTCTCCAAACAAGGGCGGCAACACATCTGCATATGTACGTTGCAGATGTCAATGGGCAACGGTAACTACCTACCATCAAGTAGGCCCTCTGCTCGGTTACCCCCTTTTCCCATAAAAAAAACGAAGGAAGAGTTAAAAATAGCCCAAATTTCGGTGTCATTCAACTCCATATTTACTCCTCCATAGTGTTGAACGTAATATTTAACCTAATCATGCATCGCGTAGTTTTCTAGGTTATGTCAAGACTTTTCAAATGATGATAGTTAAGGGATAAGACATCTGTAGCGCTTTAGCATAGCGGCGATATTCATAAGACACAGGCGGAATATTTGACAACCTATTATAAATTGTGTTCCATAGAAGGAAAAACATTATTTTTGGTCGTTTATTATTTTATTTAGAAGGTATGTTGTAAGTAAAGTACCTTCTGTTATCTTTTTTTTTAAATTATTTTTCATGATCAATAATTTTACTATCCATATGAATTATGTTTAGGTTTAAAGATCTTTAATCTCAACAAGACCATACATAGACACTTATTTGAGAACATTACTAACTTAAAACATATAACATATGAATTACTTCTCTTTTTTATTTAATTCCATAAGAATAATATTATTCTTAACAAATTAATACTAAGACTAAACTAAATTAATTTAACTCAATATTTCATAGTATTATATGAATTTTAAATTTTAAAGAGCGATCATGAGCAAATATAATTTTTTTCAAATATTTTGAGTTTTTTATGGAAACTTGACTGATTAGTAATTTTAAATAATATAAATATTCCAAGTCCAACATCTCTTCATAGTTGGAAATACATCGGAGAAAACTCGGGAAAGCTATAAGGTTGGGAAACATCATACTTTAGACGACAATTGTCATCATATGAAAAAAATCATTTATCTTTCGATTTGTTTCCATCAGTATTATACGCAGTATTTTTTGTGACATAATTAAATAGCATCAAATGAATTTCCTAATTACCACTAGTGCTTTGAAAAACAGTGAAAACTATTTTCCTAACATACTTTTATAATCTTTTTTTTTGTAGAATTAACTTTTATGTTATAAGACATTACATTTATAATAATTACCGCTTTGTATTAAATTTTTTAAAAAGAATATAAATTTATAATGGATTCTGTTTGAATATTAACGGACCAAAAAAGTTGGTGGTGACTTTTGATATGCCCATAATTTAAAAATATTAGCGCAAATAATTTCACAATTGTGGCCACTATGTATCTATATATATAAAAATGAATTGCTGTTCGTTAGTCTCACTAAAACTCGAGA
>DVQO01000872.1:0-12579 GCA_018231785.1 Danaus gilippus | reverse complement strand
AACAGAAGTCTACTTTGCTCGACATCATTATTAACCTATGACCGCTTCGCTCAACTATTGAAGATTATTATTGTTTAAATAATTCTGACTTATATTATATTCGTTAAATTAAAAAAGTAATATGTATGTATTGAATTATTTACTAGTCAGCGAGTCATAATGGGTATTGAACAAATAAGAAAATCAAGTCCATAGTGACAATGGAAATCTTTATAGTTTTATATATTAAAAATAATGACTAAGAAATTGTAAGTCAATACGAATTAATTACTTGCATATAAAATATTTTGTATAAAAATAGCCGTAGTGGAAAATTTTTAATAGGTAGATTTGAACATAATATCAAACATTATTAAATGCTTTTTAAATAAATTTTTAAAATTTGTAAAACAAAATAAAAGCATTAATTTCCGATTCATTTCATCAGCAAATATATTTTTCTAGCTACGTTAATATTGGTTAAGTAAAAGTAAATATTTGAAGTTTGTAGAGGATTCAAATTACATGAAGTAATTTGCTTATTTATCCGCTTTTATTTACAATAATTATCAGTTCCAACAGAATAATAAAATTTAACTACCACTAAATACGAGTAGAGTTCTCCCAAATAGGGCATTACTAAGTGTAAAGTTCCCACAGACTATCGTTTAACCAAGATTCCTGGTTTTGAGCCAACAGTTATGCAGTTTGAATAAAGTTTATTAAGTGTTAGTGATAAAGGAAGCCTGATCTTGATAACTGAAGCAGTTAAAATGCAAATTAACTCCTTTATCCCTATTAATCAAAGTGGAAGTCTGACCCGAGCACAAATTTTGTTCTGGCTCATAAAATCTTATTATTATATCCCTTTTCATTTGTTTTCCTTTCGCCTTTTCGTAACTTTCACGTTTTGTAAAAGGGATGAATGTAAACGGGTTGATTTTAAGATAACTTATGATTTATGTAATTGCTTAACATAAGGTAATAATTTTCACCTTTACTGATTTTATTGTATGAGAGAATGATATTAATTAATAATAAATACAATGATGAAATAATAATTTGATGTTCAAGCAAATAAAATTCTTAAATAAAATCTTGTGCAGAATAATAATATAATTTTTTTTAATAATTTAAATGGCACCATATTTGAAATTTAAATCATCTGATGTTCCACGCTTTATTAAAAAATATCAAGATTTAAAGGAACCCTGAATTTATTCAATTTTACTAAAATTGAATAGCTAGAAGTTTTATATTGGAAAAGATAAGAATCGCCACTTACGGAAGAGCTTGAAGATTTGGAATGGCAGTAAATACAGTGAACAGAAATTTTAGCTGTCCTGTAGACGTGAGTCGGAGATTAACTCATGGAATCAAGGTCAGAATAATACTATAACAGTGTTAGGACTATTAAAATCATAAAATATTATCTAACATCAATAATCGGTGTTCTTTATAAATATACATATAACATTTATGTTAAACTGTTTTACGTTTCGTGCGTGTGTAACGATATTGTTGAATTATGTTCCTATTTTATGTGCTGTTCTTATATAAAAATATTATCTTTATGAATGTGAGTTCAGTAGTTTTTATATTTTCTGATAGACACACTGATAAAACTGTTATAAAATATTCTACTTTCCTACCATCCCTTCCAGGACCCTACTATTTCAGTAAATACTTTTAAATTAAGTCAAATAATTTTAGTTAAGTATTTCCGAATGATATTTTTTTTCAGGTGTTTCTTTTAATCATCAATTAGAAAGTATTTCATATAGTTTATGCTAATAATGTTAGATAAATTATTTCCTGTAAAAGAATGTACACACAGGAACTAACATGTCATTTAAAAAGACAAGGGTTAAAGGGACAGAGCCTTGGAGTTAAAAACCCACAGGGCTATTAAATGAAACCAATTATACTCTAAATATAAAATAAGTTTAACTAAAGGTCATTATGAAATAACAAATTTATATTCGTTTATATCTTTATTTCTGTTATATTAAATACTTCTATTAATGTTTGTTTTAACTTAAATGGAACGACAGAGTGTTAAAAGTTTATTTTCTGTTATTTTATCGTCGTCAATAGACAAACTCCTGGTATCTCGACAAAATTAAATCATTGTTAGAATGGTACACTGTCGATATTATCTGTAGCTACTGAATTCATAACTGTCGAAGCGACAATTTAAATGACAATTAAATTTTAACGTAAACCATGTTTCATTTCGTTTAAGTTCCCATTCGTGATTTCAACACGGAAATTACGGTTGACCACTCTTAATTTGTATAATGTAATAGGTATGTATGTATTTCTTTCATTCTGAAAACCGCTCGTTGGAGTAATTAATTAACAAGTGATGTTTTCATTAATATTCGTATGTATTATTATTCACTTTAAAGTTGAATATAATCTATAAAAAGCTTAATAAACCGCCTTCAGAATATAAGTGATAATTAAAGGCCCGGGTTTCTAAAGTCATTTAGCCAAACCTAAATAAACATCGTAAAACAT
This sequence comes from Danaus gilippus, assembly GCA_018231785.1. Lineage (NCBI taxonomy): Eukaryota > Metazoa > Arthropoda > Insecta > Lepidoptera > Nymphalidae > Danaus > Danaus gilippus. The sequence continues at coordinate 10,077 of DVQO01000872.1, read as the reverse complement.
TAGTTGTAACTAATAATGTTTAATCAAATAGTTGTTTTCAGAACATGAGTTATACTTTCAAGGAAATTCTACATATATTTTCTTAAAGTACAATATTACAAGAAAATGATTATGTATATTTCTTTTTATTTAAAAACGGTAATAAATTTTTATATTTTGTTAATAAATAAAAATTTCGTTCATTCGGTAAAACCAATCACGTTCAAAGTTTTCCAAATACAGTAAGACAGAATCCCACTAAACTGTTTTCTATCCTAAAACTTACTAAACTAAGTCATAGTTCTTTTTGCCCATTTTATTCGCCACTTGACACCTGCTACTAACCCAACTTTGGTATTTTAATGTGACCAGTGGGATTCTAACTTGAAGACATTTTATGGTCCTACTTCTTTGTTCTGCTTGGTTTCACACAGAAAAAATATAGTGTGACGCTACAGCAACATATATTGTGTGACTCGATGTAACTTTGATAATAAATATTTAATATGTGAGCTCCCATGGCCGTATCAAATGTTTTTATATATCCAAAAAAAGAAATAACCTTCACGCAGCCAATTAAAAAAGAAACTAGAAGTACGGAAATTTTTTATTTTTAAATATTTTACATATTTCTCATATTGTTACTCTGAATAAAAAAAAAATGTGTATCAATCTCAATAGATCCAGTTATTATAGTCAAGAAAGAATAAAAAATATTAAGTATATTTCTACATATACATACGTACTTATATAATAAATATGTATAATATGTGAAATAAAAAAAAAATTTGCTGTCAACTTTATTTAAATAAATTTTATTCGCCACGATATAATTAAAATTTATTTGGCTTTCCTTACAAATGTTTCACGGAAAGGGTAAAGATAGAAAGTAAGATTCATAACATCTAGTAATAAGCGATTCGGTTTAAAAGATTAGCTCAAGGTTAAAAATAAATCTTATCCGGCTGGCATTAAATTCGCTACATCCCCAACATTAATCTTCAACGCAATTGTGCTTAATTCCCATTTCTTCCTCCCAAGTATAATAAATCAAGTTAGTATACAAACTCTAGCACCAGTCTTTGTTTAGAAAACGATACAATTGTTGAAATTTGCTTGTTCGCCACTATTGTTTTTGTTTGTTATAGAGGAAGTTTGGCCTTTATTAGGCTTATTATATTAGGGAGTTCTCAGGTCTATTATATATTTAATGAGGTGGTTGTTGTTAGTTCAAATAGTATATAATTTCTATGACGCTGGTCATTTTACTTGCAGATTCTGAGAAATCATGAGGTAATTACAAACTCTTTATCTCATTTTTAGCCTTTCGTTACCCATTTTTTGAAGGAGGGGTTTCAAATAAACTTCCAGGTTTAAAATAATCTTAAAAGATGAAATGATATTAAACTTCCAAAAATATGGTAAGACTGTGGTGGGAAATATAATATGATACAGATTATTTAGTATAAATTGGTTCATTGGGCACATAAAGACCTGACTGCTTGGTCCCTTTTTAATTAAGTTCCTAAGTAATGTGATATAACGAAAGTCGTAAACAAACAGAGGCTATTTGCATCGTTTCTATGTAAATACAAATGTAATAAAGCAGCTAATTGACACTAGAATTTAAATAAGTAACAGATTGCACGAGTGTCTCCATTTCGCTCAAGGCTTTGAAATGAAACAACATAGCAAAGAAAATACAAGTAAAAATATTGCGCTCCACGCTATAAGAGAGCAATTGTGAAAAAATAAGATGTAAGAGAATTTTTAAAGTTTGTGTAAATGAAGATATGATCTAATTTTTAGAAAGCTTTTATTACTGTTAGCACAAAAATTACTTTGTATATTATACATATATGTGCATTCTTATTATAATTAGCAAAATGTTGGGTGTAATTTGGCGTTGGGTAGATAGATTTTACGCTACTGCACTTTGGTATAGAACGCTTTATGACTAAACGTCAGCTGAGCTCAGAGTTACTGCCGCGAACATACGCTTCTAAATTATTATTGCCGCCAGGGATATCTTTATAGTTCTTTAGTGGTGATAATTTCAAGACCACTTTATACGGATTCTCTTTAGAAAAATGGTTTTATTTTAAATTAAATCTAACAGAATAGTATTTAAAACCATATATTCTGTAATTTAACAAATATAATAAATTTGTTAAAGAATTTGAAGTACAAAACTTAGAAGAAGCATTTAAAAACTGTAATAAGTACCAAGTTAAAGCGAGTATTTAAAATTTGTTTTTTTAATATATGGTTTCATTTATTTATAACTAAACTCTTTTTACCACTAACTACCTTTTTTGTAGAAATAATTATAAATTTATTCTTCTTTATACTTTCATTTTATTTAATAGAAATGCACACACTAATAATATACTACAGTACTATGTATAAAAGTAATCTGTTGTGAAGAATTATTTTATTTCTATACACAGTAAGGTTAAAACAAAACATAACTCTCCTTAAATTTTAACCAGTATAGATTTTCTAAGATGTCAATTTAATACTTGGACGGAAGTTAAGTGATGGCTCAAGCTATAGAAATAGCAAATGACGAATTCGTTGGGAGGTAAAAATATGCATGAATGACTTTGGTGACACCTGTGTTTTTCGTGTCTGCGCCAGCTTGCTATGTTAGCTAACGAAATCTCTGGAATAGAAATTTCACCTTCATATGAAAATGTTAACTTCAAAATCATGTGCATTTCATTTTACAGTTGAAATTATTATTTAATCATTAAGCATGTGCCAATCCAAAAAATATTCCAAAGAATTTCTACGTTTATTAGAAACTCGTATTTAAAATTTAAATTGCATCATTGAATGTCCAATGGAGTTGCTAATTTTAATTTAATTGAAAATGTGAATATAACGTCTTGTTTCATATTTAAACATAATTAAAAACTCATTATCACCCCGTTCCAGATGAATGGACTTTAAATCAACCTACATTTAACGTAATTAGCGCTGATGTATTATAATATGTTCCTGCCGACCTGCTGGATAATTACAACTGTATATTTAAGTTGAAATACATTCTAAAAATAGAAACTCGTACAAGTATATTTGGAAAATGCTTTAAAAAAAATTAAACATTTTATGTAAATTAAGAACAAGTATGTAATTGGAATTAATTAAGTATTTTAAATACTAGACATGTTCTTTATAATGTAAAAGCTAAATACTAATGATTAGGATGGTGTTATTAATGAGAAATATCATTACTCTTACTTATTAATCTTCTGGCTTAACCAACTTTATGCACTGTCAAATTATATGCATGACTATTTCAGTGAAACAGACAGCTTTGTATACTCCCTGAACAAATAACTTCAGATATGAAGACAAAACAGCCGTGACAACATCCTAAATTGTTACAATTCATAATATTTGAACGATGCACAGAAAGGAGACAGAAGCATATAACTTTTCATTATCTAAGAGACGCGATGAAGACATATTATATTCTGGAATCATACAATTTTGTCCACAAATTCTGTACTTTAAGAACGACAATTGCTTGGCCACGGTTCGGAAATTATGATCTAGGTTGTTTGTGATGTTATGTGAGGTCAAATTATATTACAGCGGATAGATTATGATTGTCGCTCATTTGCATTTGTGTTCTAATTAACATACATAAGCTTTATCATGTCTTTATAATAAAGCACTAATGTAGACAAAGGGAACAAAATAATGCTGGACTATAAAAATATTTTATTATTGCAACATAATGTTGCTACCCTTTATAAGCATGATATTTTTTTTGCCAGGATTTTTGCGTATGATTTCAACGAAAACCCATTAAATCAGAATAAATTAATTAGCTTAAATCATATGTTTCTAGGCTATGTTAAATAGTTAGTTTATATGGCAGTTTAGTCAAAATATAACTAATCATTTAATTTTTTTTAATTACGAAATTAAAGTAAAATATATATTGACTTGTCTTTTTATCCTAATAATTCTTATTATTACTTAAAGACAATAATATTGTTAATTCAGTATATATAAATATTAAAGCTTTTACTTTAGGTTTTCTTGTCAGATTCTCAAGCTTATACTATCCAAAATATAAATATGATAATAAGAAGAATGATAAAACACAGGCTGTCATCATTTTAAAGAATATTGGACAGTCAAAAAGTTTTCAAAATTCGTTGAGGTTATAATGAAATAATAAAAAGTTTTCAAAATTTTTCCCTTTTGTAAATATTTTATGTCAAATGTAAAAGAGACGTTCCATAATGAATTTATAGATACAGAAGTTTTGGTTTTCAAAAAGATTTGTTTTTAAATGAAGGAAATTGATAAGAAATCATCCTTTTAAATAGCTGTTAAACATGAAGTCATTAATATTGTGATAAATTACGTTAAAGTGGAAATGGGCCGGCCGAATTTCCAAACGATAAAATAATTGATGGAGCTCAAACGTGTTAGAGTGCAGACAAAAGTAGGTAATTGTAGTATAGAATGCCTTGTAGCACGATAGAACAAAATATTTGAAAGATGTTGAGGTAACGACAGGATGGGACTGCAATGGATCGGGACAATTGCCGCTCTTTGTGAGAGGCCAAGTTTAGTTGTGAACGATGATGGGCTAATCCAATTCATTACAGAATCTAGTACTCACCAACCTTCTAGATTCCACATGCGGCTTTTTAAGGCATCATTTCTTGTATTACTTAACATATGAAATTCTATTATGTTTCCGGGAAAGCAAATATTGGAAAGAAAATTTAAAACAAACTTGTCTTTTTTCAGTATTTTGGTTCAGTTTTTCAAAAATATACGTATGTAATACGTATGTAATATGTAAATCACCGATATAAAATATAATAAAAATGAATCGACTTGATTTTAACAATTCCTACTATCAAAGTTGAAAATAGTAAGCGACGGCAAATCCTTTGAAAAATTTAAAACTATTTCCTCTCTTCTTTCAAAATAATAAATTCATTCGAAGAAATAAAGACACCTCAGTAATGTCTGTTCTATCTCGCCTCTGAAGCACATTTAAAGTAGAGGTTAAACACAAATATCTTGAAAGTTGCGATTTCCTTTGTCGGCAATATGCACTTCGCATTTGTATAAGAATTGTAGGATTTTTAAACTGTGTCCTTTAAAATCTTTAGTGAGGATGAAGAGGTTTTTTAATTGAGATATATTTATATAATTACACTAACGTAAACTATAATGAGATTGTTTTAGAAAATTCATTTATTTACATCAAATTACTTAAAACATGTTCCGAGGGAAGGAAAAGCAGAAGGCTAAGTTAAAATGAGTAATAAAATTTATAATATCATAGACAACTTGGATTCTACGTTAAAGTCTCAATAAATTATTAAGTCAAATTATACAGTGTTCTAATTGTGGGGAAAATTTTCGAAAATCGTCGTTTTAGAGCGAGAATATCCAGCGCTATAATTTCGTAACAATTAATTATGTAAATTGTATTTGTTTTTTGAGGCTTTGTAACTTTCAAAACCTTATTTTAATAATAAGTATAGTCAAATAAAACTTTATTATATCGAAAAATGTCGTTAATGAAATAAATAGAATCGCTATAAAGGATTTAATTTATATGTATATATTTGTCTTTATATCAGTATTTAAAATACACACACATAATATATATTCACATATCCAGTCACAGAAATAATTTTTATCATTTTTAATGTACTTAATAGTAATATCACATTCTATATTGTTAACATTTCATGTTTGTCGCACAATTATTCATTTCAATTTTAAAGTACGTAAGTGTAAGTCCGAATGATTATTTTTATCATTTATAAATATAAAAATACAATGTTATTTAGATTAATTAATCAGATAACAAAATATCCGCGTTGTAGTATTCTTTATCATGGTTCTTAGTTTATATAAAGTGATTCACTACTTGGTTTTTTAGACAAAAATATATGGTAATAAAAAGATGATAAGTAAGTTTTATAGCAGAAATATTTTCATATATTTATTTAATTTAAATAAACATTTATTTCCGATTATTATTATTATTAATACAATACGGAAAACATACTGAAAACTTCCGTACAAACCGGGGTGCATGTGATGTAACAATTTAATTTCAACTTGTAGTTCACAGCTTATATATTTTATTGATTTTAAATCTTTAAGATAATATTATCAACATTAGTATATTGAAACAATATGGAAAATGACAATCTTTAAAGTTATTCTCTGGAATAAAAAAGTTTCCAAAAAATATGTTCAAAAAATCTGCAAGAATAAGTAAATTTCCAAATTAACGATTTTGAAATAGTTTGATAACTAATTGTGATTTCTTTCTGTGTGGATAATGTTTATATATAAGTGTATATAGTGCAATAAAATTACAGTGATTAAAAGACAAAACCTCTTAGCGTTGCAGGTTCCATTAAATTATATTATTAATATGTGTAACATTATTGTAGTATTATTAGTTTAATTCGTTATCCTATATAGCTTGTTAGAATATGACATTTCAAGAATATGAAATAATATTTCAGAGTAAGTAATTTCATTTCATAAAATCTCTCTTATCATGATTTAGCAACCAAATTTAAATTTAAACTGATTCGACATCTCATATCTTAACTAATAATTCTAATATGATATATAAAAAAATAATAATTCATGTTTAATTACCCAATCGTGAACTGCAGCAACAGTTCATAGCAAATTGAATTAAATAAATTTATAAAAAGTTAAATTTATTATAAAAATAATCAAATAATAAAACATAGCAGATTATTAAATTATAAAAGTAATTTTTAATTATTTTTATTATTTAAATATACGCTTATAATTTAGTTATTTCTTCGCTAAAAGGTAATATATTACGAATCTTACAAATTACAAATCACTGGAATTTCTTACACACGATCATAGCTGAGTTTTTTCAGGATAGTGTTCCGATTGTTTCCTTTGATAATTAAGTATAAAAAGAAATCTTTCTAAAGTAATTATTATTATGTACAATTATAACTAAACAGTTACACTAATTTCTTACCAAGAAGTGAGTTCAGACCAAAATACGCTTTTAATTGTAATAGAAGTTAGCAAAAATCTTAAAAAGTTGTTATGTGACGATCAAGAAATATTTTTCTCCGAAGTTATTTCGGTATCGGTAAGAATAAGTTTACAAAGAAAACGCTTGTGAGTTGTTAGGGAGTTTCATATATTTTTATGCAATGATTTCGTAGTATTTTTAAAAGTCCACAGAACCTAACTTTCTCAACATTCATAACGAATAAAATTAATAAATACACAATATCTGCACTATTTGGATTATTGATTTACCTTTTATAAATAGGCATAACAAACAATACAGAATAATGTTAATATTTTTTTTGTAAGTGGGGGGGATTGTCAATGACCTCTCGTGCTCTGAGTGCGGCAAGTGGGAGTGTCAAACTCTTACGGACTAAAAACCTCTCGTACTTTCTCCTGCTCCGAGCTCGGGTATTACATCGGCTCCAGGGCTTAATTCCTGATGGTCTGATGGCTCGTTGTCGGGTGGTGAGCTAGCTATCCTTGATCGCCGTCCGCACAATTGCTGTGGCTAGAGATCGCGATCCCCAACACCTGGAAGGGAATAAAATCAATCTTAGTATCTTAATAACATTCTAGATGTGAAAAATCAGTTTTTTTTAAAACGAGTGTTCATAAAACATGGAATAATAAAAGCTTATTATTTGATTTTTTTAATTAAGAAGTATTTCTTTTCACATATTAGAATATAGTTATAATGACTAGATATTATTTAAAATATAAAATAATATATTTTTGATAGATAGTACTATCTTAATTAATTTGAATTAATCCCTTTAAAAGTAAAATCATTCCTGTTCAATCACTTATTCTTTCCTTACTGTATTGCTATGATGTTTGCTACTTAGATGCCACTGATGAGCTGCTCGATAAATAAGATCGGCTTAAGAATTTACGAATCCACTTTATTTTCGGTTTGAGTAAATAGAACAACATTTCTGAATTCCGCAATGAGTTAAAGTGGCTGTAACGCTTACATACAATATGTTCAAACTTTCTTCTTCTCTGTGATTATTTGAGCGGTTTAAATATTCCCCCCTAGAATCCTTCTTAATCACTATTATATGACACAAAATCCTCTAGATATAATTGCCATTAAAACAAAATTCTTTCATTTATCCTTCTCTGTCCAAGGTGAAACACACTCCTATCTTCTGTTTGCAAAGAGAGTTCAAGTCCACTTTCCTTTAAACATTTACTTAAGAAACATCTTCTCTCACATATACCTTTATATATAATGTTTATTAATATTATTTCACACTGAATTGATATGTATGTATAAATTTCCTATTTTTTATATATGATTATTTTGTATGCTTATTATATATCTTTCTTTTTCTTTATTTGTACATCATATCTGCTCCTTTTTATAACAAGAAAAAGGTCTTCTGGCAGAAATCTTTATTGGAAGATAAGATGCTCTTTGTACTTTACATTTATTTTATAATACTGTAGTTATTACACTTTTTGTAAATAAATAACTAAATGAAACTGAATAAACTAATAATATGACTTCAATTGCAGCTTTAAACTGATAAAATTGGAGTATAAATTTGTTTTTATTTCTAATAAAATATCTCACTAAAGTTACGACGTTAAATGGAGAGGCTTGCTTTATCTCATTCACTTTTGCTTAAAAAAGAAACTTTATTAGAAATAAATTTAGTTTGTCTTGTACCAGACAAAAATAACTTAGGAATAGGCATTTGTTAATACATTTTATTAAACCTTACTCTTTAGAGTATGTTAGTTCATATTCGCGAATATATTTCAAGATTTCGTAAATAATACCTTCTTAGTTTATTTAAATAAAGTATTGTTATTCTAGTTTTGTTGTTTTAATTGTATGTATAAGCTAACGTCAAAGAAGTTGTTATAACTATTCTCAGAAATCAATCAATTAAACAATTTTTTTTTTAAACATCCTAAAATTGATACTCAAACTACGTAATTTTAGCAAAGCATATAAAAACTAGATACTTTCAATATTTTTTTTGTGTATTCAAATGTATTAAAAAAAATAAAAGATTAGATTGAAATCAAGATACAACAAACACATTTATATTAAAAACTCTTATAAACAATAATAAATATTCCACAATTGCAAATAAAACAACTTTTGTTTATGCAAATTATGCATGATATTTTTCAATTCCTTTTTGTAATGAAATTTCATAGTTTTAAGCCCTCAATAATCTAAAGCGCATTATCCAGGAACGGTATTATGTAAAGTTTTGTGAAGCTTATGAAACATTTTGCATTTTATCAAATTAATTCCATACACAATGCAGTCATTATGTACAATGCGGTATGAGATCAACTTGAACATTTGACGTCACAACGTCTCTACTTACTACTTTTGATAAATGCAAGCCCGCTCTCCACTAACTAGATAAAGAAACTTGCGATTTATTAAACCTTCAAGAATTTAAAACCATACTTCCACGAGTAAGAGTAATTTACATCTTTTTGTTTAATATCTCCATTTAATTCCAGTCAGTAGTCATTCGTAAATGTTAATAGGAGGTTAGTTGTATAAATAATAATTTCTATATGATAATTTGTTGTTGATCATCCTTAGGCAATGTATATTCTATTTTGTATTGTTGTTCGTAATTAAACGTCAAAGACATTTCTATTCACATAACGGGGGCTTTGTCATTCTCATATGATTAGTTTAAGTACTGAACCCTTAAAAATAAAATTGTTTGAGCGTATAATTCTAGATCATACTGGTTTTTATTAACGATACTCTGAAAAGCGCGAATATTATTTTTATTATTTTCTTTTACATTTTAAAACTAATTAGTCTAAAGAAAACAAATAACTTCCTAAATTATACTTCGCCACGAGAGGGAATATCATTAACTTGAAACTTTTGTTTGCTGTTTGGTTTAATGCGCTTAAGTTGTGCTGTTTCATCTTGCTGAGAGCTTTTCTAGAATCTTTTCAACATAGCTTTGAATAGTTAATTCTCTTTTAAAATATTTTTAACGTATAATGAATCGTGTGGCTTCGTTTAAT
>DVQO01000871.1:0-12579 GCA_018231785.1 Danaus gilippus | reverse complement strand
TTCACAAGTAGATACTTTAAATAGGATTTTTATATGTTAATATATTAAAACTTTCTTTAAAAATATATAAATTAAAAATATCAATTTTATTTTTTAAAAAAGTAAAATTTTATTAAAAGAGAGAAGTAAGAGGAAGAGAAAAGTAAAACAAAACAATTGTTTTAGAGTTATCGAATAACTTATTTTTAATAAGTGACTATAAGTAATTTAGAAATGTTTTTTTTCTGATTTGCAATTGAATGAATATTTTTATGGTAAACATAAAACGTATGTCAAGGGATTTACGAAACTACTTTTCATCTTATTTTTATTTCAACAAAACTACTGTACTTGGTAAGAATAAATAAAATTGACGTTAATTAATATTTTGAATGTGCCCAATATTAATTTTAATATAACCATAGATATATTTGTATCCTGAATAGATATTATTTAATATTATATTTGTAAAAACTTAATTCAAAGTTTCTTCCATAAACGACTCTATGAACTATGAGCTTGTAATAACAAGATTAATATTTGTTTGAATGTGCCCAATATTAATTTTAATATTACCATAGATATATTTGTATCCTGCGTAGATATTATTAAATATTATATTTGTAAAAACTTAATTCAAAGTTTCTTCCATAAACGACTCTATGAACTATGAGCTTGTAATAACACGATTAATATATAAAGAAATAATTGTATTCCAGCGGCTCGTGGAGGCTATGGCGCCGCGTTCAGCTCGCACCTTCCGCCAAGAGTTCAACATGCAGGACTTGGCGACCACCGAACACACATACACCACGCACTACACAACAGAGAAGTAAGTCGTATTACATAGGAACGTAGAACATATCATTCATATAGCGTTATTACATACATTTATTGACATACAGATACGTAAGGACCTCGCATTCATCGGAAATTGACGGAACGCCGATCAAATCGATGACTAACGGTAAACTGAACTCACCCAAGTACAGTACCAAAACTATCATCGACGATAGACCAGATATAAGAAATCTCAAACGAGTCCACAAAATGTATGAAGGTCCTAACATCATAGAATCCAGAGGAATCATTCATCCAGAGACGAAGGAAGTGCTGACTGTCGGTCAAGCGATCAGTATGAGGATACTGGATGTAAGAACTGGAAGGCTCTTGTCGTCATCGACGACGAAGCAAACCATGACAATAGAGCAGGCGGCCAAAGAGGGCTTGATAGATCCCAAACTGGCTGCGAGACTCACCGGCCCTTGTGGCATGACGGAAGACGGAAACGAAGTTACTCTACTAGAAGCTATACAGAGGGAGCTGTATGACGCCGAGCAGGGATTGGCGGACCCGGCGGAAAAGAGAATCAAGGTGACTGTCGAGGGTCAAACACCCGACCAAGGAATGAGTATTTCTGACGCGCTAAATCGCGGTCAAGTTGATTTGCAAAAAGGTCTATATAGGTTGCCCAATGGAAGCTTCATAACTATTGCGGAAGCATATCAAAGGGGATTTTTGATATATACAGAGATTATTAAAATAAAATCAAGCGCTTTGTCTTTGTCGGACGCGATAAGTCAAGAATTAATAGATAACAGCGGTTGGATATTGGACAGGAATTCGGGTGATAGGTTCCAATTAGAGGTAGCCATTAAAAATGAATTAATTAATCCTAATGTCAGGGAAATTGTCGACCCTAAAAACGATACAAAAATAACGCTTGCTGAAGCTATAGAGAAAAATATAATTAATACTAAACATTCTAAATATGTGCATCCTATTACAAAAGAAAAGTTTTCATTTAAAGATGCTGCTAGCAAACGTTATATCAGTAAGCCAATGACTCTGAAAGATGTATGTGACCATAGTTTAATGACAAATGACGGTAAAATTTTAACTCCTATAAACAAAGCTCCTTTGAATATTTTAGAAGCAATATCTGTAGGGATACTCGACAGCGATAACATTAAATGCGTCACTGACACTACTACAGGTCAATTGATCACGCTATCTGAAGCTCTAGGCAGTCGTATAATTCTTACCGATAATAAATTCCGTGACAATCTAACAGGGGAAATATGTACTATTCCAGAAGCGGTAGACCGAGGTCTTATTACGTCCGTATCTCAAAGATCTATATTTGATATCGACGGGTTTAGAGATCCCAAAACCGGTGAGTTCGTTTCCTTTAATATAGCACTCAGTCGAGGTAATCTTAAATACGTTAATGGGGAGACTTTCTTGAAATCTGAAAGTGGCGATTTCGTCTTTTTAGAAGATTGCCCGAAAGTTTCGATTGTCCGTCCCGAAGTTTTAGAAATGTTTATGCGTAAAATAGGTGTTGTTGAAAAGGGAAAAGAATTAAATGTTTTAGATGCCGTTTTTAAGAATGTTCTCGATCCTAAATCCGGCTACTTACTAGATACAGCCACTAAAAAACCCATACCTTTCAATAAAGCTGTAGAAATCGGTATGATAACTCCAGAAGGCGCAGCACTTCTCAATTCTCTTCTTAATATCACATTGACTCTACAAACTGTAACAAAAACGGTTAAAAGATATGTAACGGTAACGAATACAAATACTACTCATCGATCAGAGACAATTATTACTTTTGCTGAAGCCATTCGTCGCGGCTTGATAGATGAAACAACACAGACATTTACGGATCCTACAACGGGCACAGTTTTTCCAATACAACAAGCGTTAGACGAAGGATTGTTAGGTATCGATCCAAACGAAAGTAGAGTTGCTCGCATTTCGGATCGCGTTAGTAAAAAAGACTTAGTTCCCGGGCAAGTCGTAGAATTAAAAATAACGAAAAAATCTTTCATCAAAGATTTACCGCCTAGCCCTGAAAGTAAATTACAATTTGAAAATAGGCCTGAGACTGTAAAAAGTCCTGATGTAGTTAAAAGCAACGAAGAAATAACTCGTCAAATAAAAACGCTGACAACGAAATCCGTAAGTGATCCTTTAGTAACAGCTATGACTATAAAGAAAAATACAATCGAACTACCACAGGGTGGGTGGACGTTGAAAGAAGCTATTCAACAGAATTTATTCGACCCAACCACCGGTATGTTTACTATACCCGGCACTGATAGAATTTTGGATCTTCAAGAAGCGGTGAGCCTTAAAATAATTAATCCAAATTCAGCGCATGTAATTGATTCTAAAACGAAAAAAGAAATACCTTTAAATAAAGCCTTAGAATTTCGTGTATTAGACAATACGGGTCATTACAAACACAATGATATATTTTTAAGTATGAAAGAAGCTCTAGAGCGCAACATTGTTATCTTTATCACACTTTCTGAAAGCACAGCGTCCCAAAAAGTCATAACAATAACTTCAATATCAGGCATGCCCGATAAAATGGAAATTACTGATGTTGAAAAAACCCATTCACCTGTTTTGACTTCTGAAGATCAGTCAGTATTAGAACCTGTACAAGTAGTTCCTGGCATTATATATGATCCTGCCACGGCTTTGGTGATTTCAACCACATCAGGAATTTCCCAAAATATTATCGAGGCTGTTGATGTTGGAGCTATTCCTAGTGACAGAGTTAACGTTGTAGATCCAATTACTGGTCAACAAATTAATTTAAATATTGCATTGGAAAGGGGTATTGTAGATAAACAAACTGGTAATTACAAAGAATCTTCTGGGAAAAGAATTAGTCTCGCTGATGCAGCAAAGGTAGGTCTGATAGCTGTTGTAGGGTCTCCTTTAGTAGCTGCGTCCAAAATAATACAAGTAATAAAAAACACAATGGTCATTGACCCCACTACAGGAGAAGAGTTGCCAATGGAAGTAGCATACGAAAGAGGTTTAGTTGACGAAATAACTTATAAAAATTATGAAGATTCTATTAGGTCAAAAACTCCAGAATCAGAAAACCATAAACCTACTAGTACTATAACGGCTTCCAAAACAGTTCTACATCAAGGGAAACCTGGTCCAAGTAAAATAACTTCAACGAAAATACCTTCTAAGACGTCTTCAATAGAAGCAGCTGTTTCCGAAGGGTTTATCACTGTGGAATCCATACAAAATAGTCTAACCGCAGACAATAAGAAAACAATGGATACTGTTTTTCTTCAAAAAGCAAGTAGTCCTGTTAATACTGTTGTACTTAATAAAAGTCAAATACCCGACAAGCCGAAATATAATATTAATAAATTACAAATAGAAAAGAAAACACCTTCATGTGAAAGTAAACCTCTCATTTTACAAAAGCTTCGAAAACAGGTTGTTATGCCATCAGAGGGAGTAAGTGTGGGTTTACTAGACAGAGATACTGCCGATCTTTTAAATAAAATCACATCTTACAAAGATGAAAATGGTGATCAGTTGACTCTAGGAAAGGCTATAGAAATTGGCCTTATCGATGAAAACAAAGGTAAAATAATGGATCCACAACATGGAGATTTTGTTTCAATTAAAGAAGCTATTGTAAGAGGTATACTTGATAGCGAAGGGTTGAATGAAATTCTTATTCCTATAGCAAAAAAATTATCCATTCCAGAAGTACTAGAACAAGGTTTGTTAGATGTTAACACTGGAAAAATTATACATCCTGAAACTGGTTCACTCTTGACGCTTAGGGAGGCTATAATTTGCGACATAGTAGACCCTATGTCAGTCATCAACATTGCCCCGGGTAAAAGTGTACAACTTGCTGAAGCTATTTCTAATAACATCATAGATAGTGAGAAAAATATTATTAAAACGGACAAACAACCCCTTGACTTATTGTCTGCGGTTAATGCAAACATATTTAATGACAATCTAGACGAATGCAAAAATATTCCTCCTGCTGGAATGACGTTATCCGTGGCTATTAAAAATAATGTAATCGATCCTAAAACTGGGAAAGTGAATCATCCTCTAACAGGGGAAAAAATCAATATAGATGAAGCCATTAAGAGAGGTTTTCTCATGGACATACCTTATCCACAATCTTCTTCCACAATGACATTAGAAGAGGCCATCAAAAATAATGTAGTCGATCTGAAGGACGGTACTTTTACTGACATAAAAACTAAAGAAAAAATGCCTGTTGAAAAAGCTATGGAACAGGGATTGTTGGCACTTAAAATAGACTCTTCTCGTAGCAGTACAGAAGATATAGTTACAACAGTCACGGAAACGTTCACATCGCAACATACTATAACTACCAAAATGGTGGAACTTTTAGCTAACTATGTTTTAATTAACGCTAATGAGGTTCAAAATACGGTAACAGGAGAAATTATGACTATTGATGCAGCGCGGTCGAAAGGTATAATCAGAGATGAACAAACAAGTAAAGAAGAATTTTTAACTAGTGACACGAGCATGACTTTCGAAGATGCTCTCAATCTGGGATATATCAATATAGATAAAGGTACATTTACAAACCCTACTACAGGGGAGGTAATTTCTATTACAGAAGCCATTAACAGTGGTGTATTGAATACAGAAAGTCCATCTAAACAATCTGAAGAATCACAACCCAAGGACAATAAGGTTGAGTTGCTGGATTTGAAAGAAGCATTCGAGTTATTATTTGATGAAAAGACTCAGAAATTTTATGATCCGAAATCACCTGACAGCAAAATAACTTTCAAAGAGGCGTTGGAAAAGAAAATCATAGATCCCGAATCTGTCATATATGATGTAACAGCCGGTAAACCTGTTACATTACAAGAAGCCTTAAATACAGGCTTATTGGATAAGAAGTCGGGAAAATTCAGAGAACCTGAAACAGGTAAATCTGTTGATATTAAAAATGCAGCTAAGATGGGACTAGTTGCTGTAATAGCAGGTCCAGTTTTAGCCGGTATGGCTGTAGCTGAGGGTGTCAAAAGTATCAAGTCTAAAATAACAAAACTACAACAAAATGATAAACAGGAGTCTGGTCTAAGAAAAGATAAAGATGATCCCAATCTTAAATTTATAGAAGTAGAACGAAAAAATAATAGTTCAGTGGAACATCAAGTACCGCAATCGAAAGGAATGGTCGAAAAAGCATCAGATGTTACTAAATCAGTCATTGATTGTAAAAAACCAAGTGTGTCACAGAAAGAAGTTATCAAGAAGCCTCTTAATGAAAAACTATCAAGCAAAGATATAAGTGAGAATAAGAAAACTGAACTACAAAAAAGTGATGTTATAAAACGTGACTCTGATGTGTTAACTGAAACTCAAAAAGAAGAACCCTTGAAAGAGCATGAATATGAAAATGTTACTCCAACAACTTCGGAGTTAACTGCTCACTATAAAGAAAAGGAAGACAAACAATTAATAGTAAAGAAGAATGAAGTGAAAAGCGCCGAAGACCCAACTCAAACTGCATTACAAAAAGACAGTGTCAAAGAGGAATTCATACAAAACAAACCAGACATGATAAAAACAGGAGAAAAGTTAACGTCTGAGAAATCTGTTACAGTTACAAATGTTAAAGACAGGAAAACAAAACAGGAACAAGAAAATATACAAGAATTCCATCAAATCACTCCAGATGGTCAGCAAGTGACTACAATAGTTAAAACGACTATTTCTAAATCAGACCCAACTGTGTCTACATCTGAGGAGACAACGTTTGTGTCTGAAAAAGTTTCTAAAATTACGACAATTGAAGTAACACAAAGTTCATCAACAACAACACACAGTACACCAGACAGTGATCAGCTAAATCAAAAGAAAAATAAAATTGACATTCATCAAGATCAAGTTGATAAAGTTACAAAAGACAATCAACCAGAATCCCAACTATTTGCTACAGACATAACCTCAAGTGTATCTCCAAAATCAAATGAAGGTACAGACAAATCTATAAAAGAGGGAAATACTAAAAGCGACGCTGCTCCTGCAACTCCAAGTCCTTCTATTTCTAATGCTGATCTAGTAGATGATGTTGAGCAATATAAAGATATTTTGTCTTCCATCAACGAAGGAGCCATCGCACAAGACGCAATATTAGTTACAGATTACAAATCGGGTCGACAAATAAATATGAAAGAAGCTGTAGATAAAGGTATTATAAATGTTAATACATTAGAAATTGAGAATAAAGATGGCAAGAAAATAAGCTTTGCGGATGCTGCTAAGTTCGGTCTAGTAGCAATTGTAGGTGCTCCAATTTTGGCAGCATCAAAAGCTGTAGAAGGTGTGAAAAAAGCATTTACAGCTGATAATGATGCCACGAGTAAGACAAATTCAGATAAGTCATCTACACCAACCACAATATCAAATTCATCTTCACGTCAGCCTGAAGATTTGGCTATAATTGAAACAACCCAGCGACAACAAATTATATCAGACATTCATCAAGAAAGTAAACAACCCATTTTGAGTGCAGATGATAAAACAATGTCAAAACTTTTGATTGATGCTGAAAAACAGCCGTTGCGGGCTATTGATGAAATAACAGAACAAAATATGATGAAGGCTAGAAGTGAGCCAGAGAAGGTACTTTATGAAAATATTCCTCTGATTGACGCCATCGCGGAAGGCAAAATAGAACCTAAAGTTTGTCGAATCATAATGAACGGAGAAGAATTGGCTTTGACGGTACAAGACTCTTTAGAACAAGAACAGATTAGTCGGTTTACACCAGTAGATGTAATTAGTAAAAATTGTGTTATTGTCAGGGAAACACAGCCAAAATATAGTCTTTCAGTTTCTCAAAAACTTAGCCCTGAGGAGCTCTCAGAAATGGGAGTGTACGATATAGAAAAACAAATATTTTTAAATCCAAGAACAGGTGCTAAAATTTCATTCGAAGAACTAGTTTATAGCTTGAACGTATTTGATCCATCATCGATATTAGTCAAAGATTTAAGTAGTGCTTCAGATAATTACGTTCCATTTGACGAAGCTATTTCCAGGCCTATTATTGATAAGGTAACTGGACACATGGTCAATCCTAAAACCGGAAAACGAGTATCATTTTTGGAGTGTGTTCAAATAGGGTGGGTTGTTGAAAAACCAGAGGACACATTTATAACAAAGCAAACTACGGTAGAATCAGCATTAGAAAAAGGGTTGTACGATCCTAAAACTAAACAATTAAAAGATGTCAATACTGGTGATCTTGTTCCTATAAGCGAAGCTATTCAAAAGGGTATAATTGATAATGAATCTTTACTCATAAAATTACCGCATTCAAACGAAATTATTTCATTATCAGATGCTATTGAACAGGGTATTTTAGAAATGCGCAATGGTACTATTACAATTATTGAAACACAAGAAACTATTGAAATATCTATTGCTATTCAACAGGGTATTATTACGATTACTCGACGGCCTATTTCAATTGAAGCTGTTATTAATAAAAATATGTATGAACCAACTTCCGGGAAAATAAAAGATAATATTACTGAACAACTGGTAGCGTTACATGACGCTGTTGAAAGAAACATCGTACATCCTACAATTTCAGAAATTAAAGATACTGCTCTAGAAAAGTATGTTCCGCTTTCAGAGGCACTTGACACGAAATTAATTAATCCGGAAACAGGAAAAATAATAGATAAAAAGACTGGTAAACACATTCCATTAGACGACGCTTTAAAGAGAGGGTTCATAGCAACAAAATCAATCACATTTTCGTTGATAGATGTTATTGAGCTAGGTTATTATTCGCCAGAATCATGTAGAATATTAAATCCCGCGAGTGGTGAAATTACTACTTTAGCAAAGGCTATAGAGAACAAGCTCGTAGATCCGATTGACGTAAAAATAAAAAATGATAATACAGAAACTGTCGTTACTTTTGATGAAGCGATCAAATCAGGCCTTTTGGATTTAGAACAAGGAGTTATAACATCCCCTCGATTTAATCTTAAAGATGCTCTTGATAAAGGTTACTTGCTAAGTGATAAAAAGCCTTGGTCATTACAGGAAGGGTTAGTTCAAGGAGTTTACGATCCTGAAACCGGACTTTTAACTATTAATGGTAAAAATATGACACTAGACGATGCTATTAAAAAGGGTAATATAAACCCTGAAGTTTTAACGGTAAAAAATTCGGTAACCGGAGAGATGATCAGCTTGGCTGCCGCTATAGAATCAGGAATAATAGATTCAAAGGAGGGTGTAGTAAGGGATCCTGTCCATGGTGATAAAATTTCGCTTACAGACGCTTCTGAACGTGGATTAATTTTGCCAGCCAAACGTAAGCTCAGTTTACCTGAAGCTGTTTTTAAAGGTTTTTATGATCCCAACACTGGTAAATTTTCTAATCCTCAGACGAAAGATAAAATGCCTACGGAAAGAGCAATTAGAAAACGACTATTAGATCCGCAATCAACTCTAGTTCACGTTGGTGGTAAAGTTATTCCTTTTGAATTCGCTGTTGATAAGGGAATCGTTGATGGTAGGACAGGCACTATTTTGATAGGAAACGAAAGGATCGATTTCCGTGAAGCGTTTGAAAGAGGTATATTAGTTGAAGTTCGGAGGCCACTATCTCTGATGGAGGCCATCGAAAAAGGCGTTTATAACGAAATTACAGGTCTATTTATGGATCCACAAAGTGGAAAGAAATATAGTTTGGCTGAAGCTATTAAACTTAATCTCATCGATCCAAAGTCAGTTCATATCCAAGACAACAGGTCAGGTAAATGGAGTAAAATTTCTTTATCTGAATGTATTGATACAGGAATGCTTGATGACAAAACAGGTAAAATTCAAAATATAAATAATGAAAACGAAGAAATTAGTTTAGCTAAAGCTCTTGAAATTGGTTTATTAATTGACAGTAAGGCACCGATAAGTCTACAAAGAGCGTTACATCAAGGTTTATATGACGATACTACAGGCAAAATAATTGACCCTGTCACGTCGCGTAAGATAACTCTACACGAAGCGATAAGACGGTCGATAATAAGTCCTAAATATCTCTGTTATTTCTATAAAAAATCTGAAAAACCGCTAACATTAGCCCAGTGTTGTCAAATTAAAGTCATTGACAAAACAAATGGTAAATTTATCGAGCCAGGTTCAGATACCCAAGTGTCATTATCTGAAGCGTTAAGTTTAGGTCTTATTGTAGACATTGAAAGTGCCGGTTTCTCTTTATATGATGCTTTAGCCATGAACATGTATGATATAACAGAACTAACGTTTATACACCCTGTTACTGAAAGAAAACTTTCGCTAAAGAGTGCTATTTCTGAAGAGTTAATTAACCCGGAAACTTCCTTAGTAAAACATATTCCGTCTAGTAAATATATGAAGCTCGTAGAAGCCGTAGAAGCAGGAGTTATAGACGAAAATAACAGCGTTTACATACTTCCTAATGGAAATAATATAAATTTAGTTGACGCTAAACATCGTGGTCTTATCGTAACATCAATGAAAAATCTCAGTTTAGAAGAAATTATAAAGAATGGTTTGTTTAGGGCAGACAATGGTAAAATTGTAGATCCTAGCAGCAATGAATTTATCGCCATTGATAAAGCTATAGAAAGTAATCTTATTGATCCTAATCTTACTTTTGTTAAAGATGGACCTACGGGTAAGTTTAAACCGTTGATTCACGCGATTCGAGACGGTGACGTGGATGTAATCAAGGGTAGGGTTTTAGATACAAAAGCAAAGAAAACGTATAGCATAGATAAAGCATTTGATAAAGGTTTACTGGTCACCGTTATTCCTCCCCTGACCTCTCAGCGTGTGACTAAACAGTATGTTCCGGATTCTTCTGAATCCAAAGAACCCGTTCTTCGTGAATTCACTTTAGACGAAGCTATTAAGTACGAGTTTATTGATCCCAATACATGTTTAATAAAAGATCCTCATAAAAATAAATATATTCCCTTAAATTTAGCTATTACTGAGGGTATTATAGATAAAAACGCAAAGGGTATGTTTGATACACAGAATAGATCACGGATGCGTTGTTTCACTTTTGAAAATTGTTTAATTGTTTACACCAGAGAACCTCTAACGTTTGAGCAAGCGATAGAAAACGGTTACCTTAATATTAATACTGCTCGTTTCACTGATCCACAATCCAACGAAGTATTTACAATAAAAGACGCAGCCACTTTGGGCTACATTGATTCAGACACAGCGCTTATAAAAGATAACTTGAAGAAACGACTAGTAAAGCTTCCCGAAGCATTCCGCAAAGGTTTAATGGACGCCGAAAAGGGTAATATTCTTGATACAGAGACCTCTAAACTGAACTCTTTAAGCGCAGCAATAGAAAGTGGACTTCTTATGACACCCAAAAAGAGCTTTACGCTTATTGAGACCTTAAATTTCGGTATTTATAATCCTACGACGGGAGCCTTAAATGATCCCTTCATAACAACAAGCGTTATCGATAGAAAAAGACTGACATTAGGTGAAGCTATCCGACAAGGTATCGTAGACCCGTCAAGTACAGTTGTGAAGGAACCAGAAACAGGAAAGATATGCCCATTGGTACAAGCAATCGAACAACAACTTGTGAATCCAATCGAAGGAAGAATAGTCATTGACCCTAAGAAGGGAATAAGTCTAGATTTAGTCAAAGCTCTGAAAAAGGGATACTTACTGCCAGCAGAAACAAGGGTAAGTTTAAATATTTTTTTTACATTTTGTGCTTTAATCAAGCAAAAAGGTGTTGCTTTACGACTTTCTTATACTTTTACTCTTAGACGGTGATCTATTTAAACTGAGCGTTTGGCTTCAAATCATTGGCATGGCACGACACCCACATGACAATCGTCAGTGACTGGGTTATAGGCGTTATGTATTTAAAATACAGTTTAATAGGACAAATAATTTAAATGTGAACCTATAACTTGGTCAGCAAACAATTTAGTGATTTACGTATTAAATTGTTATGATAGTAGTATGCACTTAATCAAGAGGTCGAAATTACTTTGTTTCCAAGAATGTTTAACAAGGTTTTTGTGTTATTTCATAAGGAATAAATTTTAGAATAACGTACATATAGACGCGTGATTCCGACCTGATTATGAAAGTAGAAGCAATAAAGAGTATACAAATGCTTCTAGATCATTCAAAGTAGAAAAAAATCCTCTTTTTCTTGTAATGTTTAAGGATGCTTAAGATAAGATTATTCACTCGATATTTGACAGTTTTTTTTTATTCATTCCAAATCAGTTGTTTATCATCATCAAATTTTGTTAAGTAAAGAAACCTGTCAAAGTCTTTGAATCGAGTGGTAATGTGCTTCATCACTTTGTAATAAGGCTCGATGTATGTTGTTTTTTATTTCCAGCCGTTGCCTGCGATGCTAAAGAGCCCTTTTGAGTTATATCGTGAATGCTTGCCTTTGAGGGATCATATTAACGACGATTTTAAGAACCATCACCGTATCGCCAAATATCTAACCCCCATATACATATTGTGCTAAGAATACCATATGGGAAATCGAAAACGACATTACTCTGTAGTCATGTCGGCGATCTTCCGCTTACCTGTTTGCTTTCTCATTTGGAAACCAGCTAATTATGACGGCTGGTTTGTTCAAACGTGTGATTCTTTATACATTATTTTTTGAAAAGAATTTGTGTTCCGATTTACTCATTCCTTGGAAACGTGATCACTTCACGAAATGCATGACTGACCCTTAAATGTGTT
>DVQO01000870.1:0-12584 GCA_018231785.1 Danaus gilippus | reverse complement strand
ATATGTACAATACTTATTTCTGTTATTAAATTCAAGTGCTTTCCATTGTAACTTTCACTTTATTCTCAATGACCATTCATATTCCCCTTACATCTTATCTGTCGCGAAAAATATAGCCCATATGTATATAGTACGGAAGCCATTGTTATTATTCATGAAGGCACTCGCCGTCCTACGAGAAACTTGTTGCGAGAAACTGGTTCCAAGGAAACTTTAATCCCTCTATGGCCCTGTATATAAGAGGGTATATTGCGATAGGAATTTACGAAAACAAATCATAAAAGTTTTATGATAAAATTTCACAGACACAACGTGGAGTATCAAATTAGTGTGGAAGCTGGAAATACCTTAATTTAGAAATATTATTGTGTTGTATGCATATGAGAATTCTGGGTTAATGTCATTTGCAAACAACGCTTATTTCATTAGAGTTCTAAAGCATAATTAGCACAGAACTAATTCAACAGAGAAACTTAACAATCCCGTCATGTATGTACCTAATTTGTTTATGTGTGGGTAAGTGCAGCACGTTTGGATTAAAATTAGCACCTAATTGATTAGGATTACCAACTAATTAAATAATAATAGGCTTTGATTCTTCACGATTTAATTTACTACTACAGATCCGTGTTAAATATTTACTGTGTATTCATGAATAATAAAAAAAATTCTTTGGCAACATTAATACGATGCCAATATATATCGTAATTATTTTCTTAGATGATATTTGAAACAAAACATAAGATCATATCTCTTACTTTTCAATAGCAGTTTTATTCATTTTATCGCAACAAAATAACAAAACACCGTCTAATAGCAGAAATCCTCATATAAAGTATTCTTAAATGGAAGATGAAATTTTCTACGTAACAAGCCCTTATCCAGTCACGACTTCGCTTAAGACAAGTATGGAAACTTTTAATAGCGCAGATTCACATAAGATATCCAAAGACACAGTTATGACATTAAAATGTCTATGAAATGTCTTTATTAAAATCAATTTGCATATTGGTGAAACCGTTAGGAATTAAGATGATAACCATCTGCATTGACGAATTTTCGTTTGAAACAAATCGCATTTCGTTACAATTAGGCACGGAATAGTTTTAATGTGAGAACTATAAATATGGATAAAATATTTAGGATATGCATAGAAAAAGAATACAACTATTTGTAATTGTCCATTATATATATATTTTAAAAAACCATGAATTTAAACCACCTCTCGTTAATAAATATCTTGTTACTATTACATTATAATCAATTAAATAGTTTACATTTACGCGAAATTAAACGAATGTATAAGTCACTTTTGGAATCTATATATAACTTAATCTAGACTTTGAGTTAATAATTCCATCATTTCCCGGTTTTTCAATCTCTTGTCTGTTATAGACAATGATATAATAAAACAGAAAATCACCATTGTTACCTACCGCGTCTTAAGAGTAGTCAAAGAGCTATTATTAAATTCTGAATGTACTGAAGAGCTATTAAATTAAAATCCAATTTCTTAGACGGAGCCCACCATGTTAAATTGAAGCGTTCTATTGTGCTTCATGTTGCGTGCTTTAGTCGTGACGTTTTGCATTCACGGGATGTTATCTCTGCCCACTCATTCGCAGCGACGGCTAAAGCAAGCGCACTTGACATTCATGAGCACTCGTTTGATGGAGCACTTGTTAAGCTTTTTAAATCCAGCGTTATTGAGATGATTTTTTTTTTAACTATTTATTCACATTATCGCTTAAAGGAAAAAAAATATGACTCATTTAAGCTTCACTTTAAATACTGGAACTGTTAAAACATTTCACGCCGCTATTATAATTTTAAAAAGAATTTTATTTTATAATTTTAAACAGAGCATGCAAAACAATTTTCACTTTTTAAAGTCTAGATTTCCATGCAATACCATTTATTTGACCCTGTGCACTCAATCTTCCGTGGTAATTACCGCTGTCGATGAGTTAGATTTATTGAAGCGCTGTACTGAATCGTGATTAAGAAATTCAATACAAACATCAAGTAATTCGAGACGGTCGAAATCGGTCCTACGGTGGCTCGGGTTGCAGATTGCCATGTAACTGTCTACCTGGGATTTGTGGAACTAGCTTGGTCAAAAGTCTAACGAGTGAGAAAGGTGTGAAAAATAAATGTGTACTTGTAAGTATTTTTAGCGACTAAGTGTTCTCGACGCGAGAGCAAAGAAATCTCGTGTGAATTTTACTTTTAAGAATTTGCATACCGTTTCCAGAACATTTTAGAATTGTTATCTTACCTACTCTGCTATCGTTATCGAAATGACCTGTTTTTATAAAAAAGAACACGAATGTTAAAATAAAACTGCTTAAAAATTTTGCTACAAAAACATTTTATAAAATAAAATATTGTATATAATTCAAAGCCATTCTTCAAAAAACTTATTTTGTTTAAAGATTAAATAACGTTTTGTTAGAAAATATAATGATTTCAATAAAAACGACAGGTAGATTAACTTAGTTGACAATATTATCTTTCATTTTGTGTACTCGAATAAACACTTTCAACTGTAAAGACTACGCTTTCAATAGCCTTTTGTCATGCAACATAAAACAATACAAGGCGATATTAGATAAGTGGATTTATTTGGCTAACGGCGGACTAACAACAGTCTGACGTAACCTTTGTAAATAGTTTATGTGTAAGGGCAAGGAGAGATGATATCAATAAATAATCCTTAGAAAACAAACAAATATTTATCTAACATTTTTGATATCATAGAATAGTTACATTGTAATATTTTTCTTTAGTCTTCGACTTGAGAGCATTACTTCAAATGAGATTTACATAAAAACAAACAGTACTTATCGTCATAAGCACCATCTCCATTTGTGAAGCTCGCATAAAACTAAACAGCACGCATTCCATGTACAAATCATTGTCCTGTTATTCTATTTTACGTAGCTAACGCAGCGCACTGCGTCCAGTAATATACAATACTATGTCAACTATCGAAGCTGTTTCATCTAAGTATGCAAAGGCACGTGCGGTTGCAGGAACCGATCGGCCGATAAAATAGAACCGATCGTATGTCACGATGCCAGCACCTTTATATTTTACTCAGCATCCCTCTTGTAATGAAAACGCTATTGCTATCTAATTGGCTTCAGGTGATAAAACTAGTTTAATTCAGATTTGTGATAAAATTTTTCAAGGATAACATTACTTTATTTTTTATATATTCCTGACCAGTTTTAAAACTGCTGATCGTTCTCAATTTGAAAATAGTTGGATTATTATCATTTTTTTCATTAACGGTTTCCTTGAGTTAGAGCCGTTTTAATTGCTCACATCGATCATTACAAAACATGAGTCCGACACTTGTTGAGGCATTAACTTTTTACTCTGCATTGTTGATATATATTTTTTACTTATTTTGTTGCAACTGTAAATTGTTCTAGAAGAAAGGACACGTTTTTGCACTAAGACCACTTTTGTAAACTATTATGCTGCTTTGGTTAAAGTTCTGCTACTGATATATATGAGGTTATATTCTGCAACGTTCTCAGTAACCATATACTCACAGGCACTCGTACTGCAATTTGATCTCATATTTTACTTAGATCTCCGCAGTCCATATAGATTATTGAATGAACAAAGTATTCTTGAATTATTTTGTATTGTTTCTCATTAACATTAAGGAAAACTATTTCCACTGTATTAAGTTTAAGAGTTCAGAAATGATTCTATGACTTCACAATTGTAACTAGTTGTTAGAAAGTGTTTTATTATTTTGTTGGAATATATATTTAAAATAATAATAAAATCTCATCGAACGGTACAGCAAAAAATTGTTTATTTTATTGCAAGCGATATCAATAAAATTTTACGTAAAATTTTAAAATAATATCATTTCATTCACAGCGTCAGATGTTATAACAAACATACAGTTGCTTAGAAACAGATCTAAATATGTTCAACTGACCGATACGTATCGTAACATGCGTAATATCAGAATGACTATTGTAGTAAATCACCGATCGTTCGGTCCGAGTCACGTATAGCTGATCCAGAGATGGTTATGACGTTTCATATCCCAACAGACCGTATAAGAAGTTATGGGGACATCGTACGGATCATTTTGCCACAAACAGCTATGTTGTATATTTTTGCGATGGTATGTTGAATCGATAGAAATTGCTATTACAGCAATGCTATCGGCCATTGATAAGGTAAATGTTGTCTATCTCAAGTTATTATACAACAACGGAACTTAATTTGCTCTAATGTTGTGTATGTGCACTATCATAATTCTGTTTCTTATCTATTTGCATATATTCAAAGCGTTTACTTCTTAGTGTTTCAGCTCGATTTACATTGTGGAATGGTAAATAAACCTGCTTTGTTCACATACACCCAGCTCTAAAATGTAGTCAGCGTGTGATATAAATTGCAAGTTACATGCGTTTATTGGCCGGAACATTTTTCTTTTCATTCTCGTTACATAATACATTCCCATAGGAAGTGGTTGATGCAAATTATTGTTATTTAAAGAGAACTTCTGTTTTCTAACGTAGTTTAGTATTCAAATGGTTTATTTCCGTGAAACTATATTAGCGACGTCGTTAACAATGTTTTGCAATATGCATATATTACTGTCAATTGATTTTAATTATTATAATGACCACGTAACAGTACAATCCTGTTAAGTAATATATATTGATTGAAACCGACTACTGTTAGGTCTGTAAGTGGTTAGTTAAGGTTTTGTGTATTATTAATTTATATTATATGATAAAGTACTTTATGTTATAGGCAGTAAGAACCTCCAGCCATCAATATTATAGCAGTTAGTTTAATGACAATAACGTTATCAATAGCAAATAAGGAACTGTAAGCTCGCAATGCTATAAAAACAAAAATTAATTTGTTCGTGACGTTAACTACAGTTCTCTTATTAATTGATTGTATCTGGCTTCTTTTATAATACTAAGAAGTATATAATGCCAATAAAATGCTTTCTCTAAGGAAATCGTTTATTTGTTCAATTTCTTTTGTTATGATAGTGATTTTATGTTGTATATAAAGTAATAGTAAGTGTACATTTTTATTGATGGATAAATCTATGTTTATTATATATGAATTAAAATATATATGTTATTCATTTGAACTTGTACGTTAATACAAAATATAATAACATCAATAATGAATAAATAATAACTGATTAATTAATATAATTTTATTGTACGCTCGGTTTATAGTCCTGCAAACAATATTTATTAACTTACTAAATTTGTAGTGCGCTGTTAAAATATGAAGCGATCATTTACTTTACCCCCAAGAAACTTGAGAGCCAGTAGAGATTCTTAAGCTTTTAACACCCCAGTACTATTAAAGTAACTTGTTAAAAATAATAGTTTGCATCCTAACATTATTTATGACTTGGACCGCACACGTATATTTATGAAAAAGTATTAAACAAAACCTTTCATACATATTTTGTATGAAAATGAATACTTTGTACTTAACACATAAAAATCGTTTACTTTATGCTCAATAAACAATTTTAATTATCTTCTTGTACTTGTAAAATTTTGACTTTTGAAGCGTATTGGATGGATTTGAATTAAACTGCATGACAAAAAAGACTATAACACAGGTAATAAATAAGATGCAATATGCTTTTACAAGGACAATAATATCAGAATTTTAAGAACAAAAATGCACAAAACAATCGTGAGCAGCATTCTCATAGCGTCTAGGAAATTGCGGTTGCAATGATTACCGGTTAATGCCTGTTGGAACATCACGGCTGATGCTTCCGCATGGCAAAAGAAATGTTTATTTTTAACGAAATTGATAGCTGAGTTATAACAACAGTCATTATCCAGTCATGAGAAAAGCTGTCTCACTCATTACAAACTGTCATTTCATAGGATACCAGGAAATAAGTGAGTTGACGACTTGACGTGAGGATCCCTTTTTTACCTCACTCAACAGTAAATGCTCCTATCTATGTAGATTTATGAATAAGACCCTTCAATGTCAATAAGACTTACAAGTATTTTAGAATCTAAACAAGTCAGATGATTTCAATACGCCCGTTGTTAATTTTATAGTAAGAAGGGCTTTAAAAAACCATTTTTGATCGGAACACGCATGAAATTGAATTTTTTTATATAGACAACGACAATATCATTCCACAACAAACAAACGTTTTTTTAACCGATCGATATCTAACACGTCCGTTTTATGTACGCAACACTCTTTCTTAGAAATCTTCTATTTATACTTTGACTTTTTATCTCCTCCCTCTGCTTGTGTAAGTCTTGTGCAATGAACACAGTCTTTATAGAACATTATGTTTTATTTTACTATATAAGGATGAATACTTTCCTCAGTAATTCTTTATAGTTTTTTTTTTTGCGGTCAATTAATTTTAGATTGATCGCAACTGAGTGCATACCCATAAATAGGAATACTATTATCTAGTTTAACCGCTTTATATAATAGTTGGAACTGGTTTAAAATGCCCTTGTGGTATATTTTTAGAAGCTTTTAATTAACTAGTAATGTTTATACGTAAGTTGTTTGTCAAACAATCTTTGAATCAATCTCTATCCGTTCTTTATAATATAAACACTAATTTTGTATGTAAAAATGTAAGGAATAGTATATCATTATAAATCATTTATTTTCATTACAATTCAATCTGAGAAATAAAGCGTTTAATTTGTAAGATATATAAAAATATCGTAATTAAGTCATGTCGCAATGTGTGTAACGTTTTAGAAAATGTACATATCGAAGTTTTTTAGTAAAAAACTAGTAGTTTTAGTTTCATATTTTATTCGTTCTCTTCTCATGCCTCCTCTGACGGTATCATTACTTCATTGACTAAACTTTACACGAGATTCCAAATAATAAATTTTACCCTACAGTGCTATCTTATTCATCTATTGGTAATTTAATTAAGCTGTACCCAAAGATTTTATCTTATAGAACCTTATAAAGACAGCGGCGAAGATAATAAGCTGCGGCGAGAAAAGTTACATTGTCTGTGTATACTTATAAAGTTTGAAGAAAAATATCATTGAAGCTAAGCAATAATTAATTACCATTCATTGGCTTCAATACATACATTTGCACGTATTTGTAATATTATTTAATATGACGACATATAAACATCTTAATGCAAAAGCAAACATTAATTCAACATAAAATAGAAAGCTCATAGAGAAAGGGCAACAAAATGTTTGATACTTTTTACATTGTTACTATAAGTAACGAAACGTGGTCAGCGTGTAGGCATTTATACAATTTCACCGACAATTTTGTTGTTCAATTATAGTACTATCTATCTGGGATCCTAATGCAAAAGCTATTTCAGAATTGTTAGTGCAATTGACAGGTTATGTTGCAAAGTATTGCATAAACCCGTTTCATTTGTAGTTTAAAATTGTCTGCAATTAACGAATGCACCAACCTCCTCATATATGAACTATTACTAGAAGTACCTACTACTATATACTACTATACTACTCTGTAGTTTAAACTATTAAATATAATTGAGAATTTGACATGTAGTACCTTTATTAGTAGAATTCATTAATATAATTTAGCCAAAACCCATTAGAGAGAAACCAAAATTTGAAAAGTAGTAAATTTTTTAATCAATTCATAATTTATAAATATAAATCATAATATAATATAAATTAATAATAATATAATGTTATTTGTTTTTATTATTATTTGTTTTTACTAACATTAGTTATAAGGTTGCCATGTATTACTAAAATTATAATATGGACTATATCTGAGACAAATAAATTAAATTTAAATTAAATTAAATAATAAAATAAACTGTGAATAAAGCATAGATATAATATTTTTTTAAATTATAGCAAAAATTATGCTTCTGAAAGTTAGTTGTATGGAACGATATGTAAAGATTATTGTATGAATGTGTAAAAAATACCACGATATTTCCAAACACATGAAATTATTTAGTATTCCAGCCGTATTCAAGTAAAACCAATTACTTATTCGACCTAACATTGAATCATTACCGGTTGTTAGAGCAACGGATTATTACATTGTGGCGAAGTTAAATCTGCATTAGGTAATTATAATCATTCTGCCTTAGTCAGTACACTGCTTATGTCTTATAAAAGTTTTAAATGACGTGCGGTAACATTGGAAGCTAAATAATATTTTATATATGTATATATTAGCTAATTATTAAAATCAAATATTTAAGATGTATTAATGCAAATAAATGTTATGACGTTTAAAATAACTAACAATGATTCAGTCTCGTAATAAAAATTATTTTATAAAAAGTTAACAAACGCATACAAATACAACAAAAGCTTTGCAATTCGTTCTTACTATTTTATTGCTTCTTAAGATTTTATTATCTTGTGCTTCAATACAAAAGATACACAAAAGGTAAAAACACTTTTATGAGCAATATTACAATCAAATACGGTATATAATGTATTTATGTAAAATTTTCAGATATAAGATTCAGTTTTTAGAAATATGAATATTTTTTTTAATTAATCCTTTAATACTCATGAAAAAGATATCGAGCAATTTTCATGTTTATGTCTAAAATAATTTGATTTCAATAAATACAATTACATACGTAATATCTTGGTCTCGAAATTCAGATAAGTTGTCACTGAGCATTTAATTATATCAAGTTATTTATGTAATAGCTACCTTAATAAACATCTGAAGCTATTTAAAACCAGTGTGTAATCGTTATTGTTTTCGTACAAATCCCAAGATATTAAGATTAGTCTCACAGATTAGGACCGCCGTTTAACCCGGCAGATTAACCCTAATATTTAAATAATAACAATTTCCCTCGAAATTTTAAGGTAGCTGGAAGCTATGTTAGAGTATACATATTGTTATTGCTGATGTAAAATTGATATCTGGTCGTGAATGTAACATTATTATAATATATCCATGATTCCTGTATATACTAAGATATCAAAATACACTTAGCACATATCAAAAGGTCACAAGCGAGCGGAACTCACGGGTTAGCAATGATTTTGCATGTAGGTTGGTATTGTAGGTCAACGGAACGACGCTGCTTTTTCTTGCAGTTCATTCATACTATAAATATATAATATATCGCCGCGATTGAAAACCACACAGGCAAGTGAATATAAATATATGAACATATATATGTATACATATTTTTCTCAAACATTAATTAAATGTATGAATAATAATACATTGCTTTCTTACCAAGACAAAAAAAATCTTTCCAACATCATAGGATTGTCTATCCTATATGTATATTAAGTATACAATTTAAACTTTAAGTATCCATTAAGGGCGTATAATTTTAATTTATAGCTTACACGCTTAACCAATATAATCTTAGTACGTATAATAAATTTATAGCAAATTATAGAATTACTATCATTAAGAGATACTTACTCGTGCTATGTTAGTGCCAATTGCTAATTTATGCGCAAACGTTTGCTACATAAATTTGACAACCTAATAATAGGTTCTATGATATATTAAAGCTCGGTAAGACTGCTTTTAGAAATTTCTCACACAGCATTGTTTAAACCCAATAAAATAGAGCAAAGTCCATTAGTATATTATCAATCCTAAAAGAGTAAATCTCTAATAATTATCCGGGAATTGTGCTGTGAGAAAGATCTTTGCTCTTGATTCTAATGTAAAAATTTTCCACATCGGAAGCATTATAATTAAAGATAGAAGATAGCACATTATAATTTGATCATTCTTCTTAAAGATTATATTTTCTTTTTTCTTTCACAGTAATTTAACAGATAACTTTTTCAATCCGTACTTTTTCTATCCGAAAATAAATTGATCGCCTAAAGAGTTCTTTAACAAATATATACATATTTATTTTTAACACATATTAAGACAAACTGTATTCAATATACCTATTTTGGCGACTGTAGATTATCGTAAGCCTAGAAACAGTCTTGAAGACCTCGATAATCTAAACTTGGTAAAATCATGATATCATTCACACCATACAAAAATTAACTATTGCTAGAAACGGGCTATTCACAAATAAATCGCTAGTAAGAGATAGTTAAAGAAATAAAAGAAGCGTTGGATCGTCAAGCGATTAACCTAAATTTAAACAATACTTGTGAATTTGTAAGGTCATATTCGTAAACCATCACAGATTAAATCTACAACTGAGATTATTTTCATAATTCGCTCCGTCTGACTGTGATTTATTCGGTGGATGTAAAATCTTTTATTATGACTGTCTGTGCAACTTTTACAGTATCTACTAGAATGTAGCTGCCTATCTTACAGGTATAAGTGTTAAGACTAAATGGCCATGGTCATTGATTAATTATCGGTTGATGTTGCTATTTTTTTATTGCGTAGTTTAGTTGAGCATGACTCGTCGGTTTGTTGACTTGCCGACACGGTCTACATGCGTTGGGTATCCGTAGTAACCCTTGGTTTCGGTTCTCGGGTTTCTTCTAGACGGAGAAAGTTATAGATTTCCTTTGATGTGTATGTCATTTATTTACATTTACAGCACTACTGGCCATGTCTTTCTTCCATACACATTCATATACAAGTAAGAAATACCTTAGATGCAAATAGTAATTTAAGAACCACGTAAGGCATGATAATATATAATTATATTTTATCATATCCATCTGTGTGGCGAGTATAGTGAATCAGGAAATGATATTATGCAATTACACTAATAACGTACAAACAATTGTTCGGATATAAACTTACTATATCTCGAAATTCAGTTATTAGCAATTACCGTCTCACGTTATCATAATTTGTATTAGTAATTTACCGATCAAACAACTCTTTCATCTAAAGGAGATGAAAAATTAAAACGTAATTAAATATTAATTGGTCTCGGAAACTATGTTTGTTTTAGTTGCTACATTAAACTCAACAGTTAAATGAATACATAATCATGCAACCACAGGTTTATGGTTTATTCTATTTATGGTAGCTTTCATAAAATGTATAATAAAATTAGCCTCTTAAATTTACTTTCACAAATCTCAGAAAATAATATTAAGATAATAGTTTATCTGTTGAGATATAACGAAATAAAATGAGTCTAATGGATTTAAAACATTTTCTATTGCACCTGTTACTAGCAAAAAGCAGAGTTTTACGCCATCCAAAATTATGTGAAACGAGCGGGACTCAAAACGGTATTGATGCTGTGGTGTCATTGAAATGTTATTGAATTCGGTATTTTTCGGACACGATTATAGCCCAAAAGTTCTATAGTGAAGTGCAAGGTTGGAAACCGTTCACCTATTATGTGCAGATATTCTTTTGTCACGCGTTTCACTTATTGTTAGAAACCATCGCTCTAGTTTATTGAGATAGATGCCGTGCGATATTCCTCAGCAATGTTTCATCTTCCGTGATACATGACGGCTTCTAGCACCGGTTATTGCGTTGCAAATAACCAATCCGTGTTGAGTCAATATTAGCCGGAGTAGATTGCTAATTGTGCTCAATTTATACAGATAGCTAATACAGCGCATTCATTATTGGCTATCATTGTATTTGACGTATTATAATCTAACTTTACCGTGTTAATTTTCAAACACGTAATAGTCTAAAACAGATTTGATTCACAAATTAAAATTGAAAATATTTTCGTTGTAACTTTAACATGTTTCTAAAATAGCCTTTAATTACCTTTTCACCTATTTTAAAGATTAGAAACAACTGCATATTTATTTAGTTAACATACAATAAAAATAAAATGTTATTAGCAATAAAGTTTATAGCACTTAATGTAAAGATGCTCCGACGTCACTTGACTGCGAAGTGGTTGCGGTTAGCTTTAAAATATACATAGAAATGAGCTTGCTATTAACGTTTGTATTCCTCTCAAATCATAAACCACGGAATGGTAAGGGATTCGTACATTTATAGTCCCTACTTTTAACGTCTATAAGGGTTTCTGACACGAATTTTTGATATTCTCACCTGTCGCTTGCCGTTATAAACATACTAATTTCTCTTTAGAACCAAGTGTGATAAAGTCAATTCATGTGCCTTCATTTATTTTCTCACAAGTAGTCTTCATTTGCAGACTAGAATAACTATAATTAAATATATATTTCAGTGGTATAAACGTTGCTAATAGTTATGGGACAGCATCTTCAGCAAAATAAGTGGTGTTATTACGGTGACCAGGTTTTCGCAATTGCAGAATCGACATTCATGTCACAAGTAACGGACAGACACTAGCACTGGCTACAGCTATATGATTGATTTGATTAAGCATTCATTAGTTCTGCATTTACTACGTGGCGTTTTGATGTACTAGAATATTTTATACTCTACTAAACCAATTCCATGTAACCAATTCCATCTCCTTTAGGTGTTAGACATGAACATTTTATAATGAAATCTTTTAATTAAAAATATGTGTTAGTTATTTTCGCATACAATCGATCATATTGATAAAGAATATTACACTGACAATTAAGTCGATTATACGATTGTATATCAATAAGACAATTATTGAATAAATTGATATCTAAATAAATATTTCCGCTAATATGAAACCAGACATATTT